>JAVTVY010032336.1:0-14069 GCA_036873755.1 Hanleya hanleyi
TCCTGATAATGGAGTGGGAGGTCCGCAGCATGAAGTACAAATGGTACGATGTGCAAAAAAGACAGGCTATTCATACACCAACTTTCCGCGTTAAAGAGACGTCAAACACCGAAAGATGAAGATCTTCGGTAGCATGCACCAGTAAATATACTTAAATGTATACATGCTACACTGCTAATATCTCTTATTCTGCTTATCGACTACAGGAATCATCCTTTATCTCGACTGCCTGCCTCCGAGAGACGTCGAACACGGTAGATGGAATATACATAAGATATATTCTCGAAATTATCCGAAACAACTGCTCTGAGGTACAAATTCAAATTCAAATTCAAATTCTTTATTAGGCACGAACACAATTTACATTGGTTAAGGCCACACAACAAGACATAAACAAATACAACTATATGCAAGGTAAAAGACTCCTATATTGAAGGAAGTCTTCTTTTAAAACTTGTGTACAAATATTTAGCGAACAATCTGGTGAATTTATACGAGTCACATCGAAGGAATTTAGAAAATATTGAGCGAGCAGGATACTTTTGAATATCGATGTTTAAATCAGTAAAGAGTTGACGTCTCAAATCCTCATTATTTGAGCAACACATTACAAAATGAAATTCATCACCAACAGAGCTCACGCAGTTCTGGCAAGTACGCATTTCTCTAGGAATTATGGGTTGGTGATAACGACCTGATTCAATTTCTAAATTGTGATTACTTATCCGTAATTTGGTAATCAGCACACGTTGAGGTTTCGACAAATTAAAAGTTAAGTATTTTTCAAAACAATATTCATTTTTCAGTGTAGCATAAAGATCTAATTTATGATTCAATGGACTAGACATCGTGCTTCGCCAGTCCTGTGTGAACTCATCGATAACACGCCTGGAAAATGTACGATGAAAGTTACCTACATCCAAGAAGGATTGTTGTAACCACACATGATAAAACCCGTGTACAGATAAGATTTTCTTGATTTTGTCACAGTATGTAGAACTCCCAGGCTCTGAAAACTGGAGACAATGCTGATAAGCCTGTTTCACAAGCCTGGAGTTCGGCAAATTAACAAGCCTACACCAATATTTGATTGCGTTAATCTTGGCTTGTAGTGCCATGGGAATTCTACCCAATTCTGCCCGTACAGCAGAATTACACGCCTTTTTGTTCACCCTAAGAGTAAACTTGCAAAACTTGGTATGAACACTTTCAATTGGGGAACATTCATGAATATCTTCAACACCCCAAATTTCGGAATTATATAAAAGAATTGGTTTGACCACGCTATCAAAAATCTTTGTGCTGAGAGTGGGCCTAGGATCATCACCAATAAGTTGGCTCATTTTATAGAATGCCTTCAAGGCTCTCCCTTTCAAGTTTTCCAAGGCTCTGGACCACTTTCCATTAGAACAAAACAGTGTTCCAAGGTATAAATACTGTTGCACGATTTGAATAACATTATTTCCGATACATACGCGAAAATTAGGCGATCGGCCAGACTTGGAAAAACACATAGCTTTCGTTTTCTGAAAATTGACTTCTAGTTTCCATTTTATGCAGTATGCATTTAATTTTTCCAAAGCCTTATTAAGACCTTCTGATGATAGGCTTGTGATGACCACGTCATCTGCATATAGCAAACAGTGTAGAAAAACGTTACCCAGGACTACAGGATCACAATCTTCATCAAATATACCCGGAATATCATCAACAAAAATATTGAATAAAGTTGGGCTCAAATTATTGCCCTGTAGTACTCCTTGTCGGAAGGTAAAACTGTCGGTTATACCGTCACGGAGTCTGACACGTAAAGTGGGATCAGAATACATGGATTTGATAATATTATAAACATTACCAGTTACTTTTGACTTGATTAACTTATATAGCAACCCGTTACGCCAAACAGTATCAAAAGCTTTACGTAGGTCAACAAAACAGGCGTAGACACGTTTACTTTGACTAATATGAGAATCAATTACAGATTTCAAGATAAAAACGCTGTCAGACGCTCGATGGTCTTTACGAAATCCGAATTGCAAGTCGTGTGGTTTACCAAGACCTTCCAAGTGACTTTGAAGCCTGTTATTTAATACAGAACAAAATAATTTGGAAAGGCAGCTACTAATAGCTATTCCTCTATAATTGTTCGGGTCATTAATGCCACCCGATTTATACAAAGGTACGAGGAGAGAAGATTTCCAGCACTCGGGAAAGTATCCACTGGCCAAAAGTTTGTTAAAAATAGTGTGAACATATGGAAGTAAGGAAGATTTGGCATGCCTAAGCATTTCGTTAGTGACCATATCCTCACCGGCTGACTTGCCATTGTGTAGTTTAGATAAAGCAGCAGAAATTTCTGTAGTGCTACAGGGTCGATTAAGGAAATGAGCCGTAGTTGGCTGCTTCTCCAGAAAAGCTAATTTGAGGTTAATGTCACTCTCAAATTCGTTATCATATAATGATTCAGACTGGGCATGGGTGATATTTTGGAAATGGTGGTACCAGACATTGGGGTCTATTTGGTCAGTAGAGTTGTTTTTCCTATTTTCCTTCAGCTGGTCCAAAAGCTTCCAGTACTGTTTAGGATCACTGCCATCACACTGTTCCAATTCATTCATTACTGCTTGTCGATAGGAAAAACGTTTGAATTGGAGACGCTTTTTGTATTGCTTTTTCAGCTTATAATATTGATTACGCGCATTTATATTTAGAGGACTTCTATCATACACTTTAGAAGCTCTGCGAAGTTGTAACAATGAAGTTTTACATGAACTATCATACCACTTCTTGTCATGGTTGCGTTTATTTGTGTTCGCTTTTGAAGGCATTCTGTCTGTTCGTCTAGGTGCGATTACTTTAAGGTGTTGAGAGGCTACATTATTGATAGTCTCGGTAAAACTGTGTATAATTGAAGTCGCAGATGCCTGATCAGAAATGTTCCTGCTCGCAACATGAGCCAGTTGTAACTGAACTTCTTCAGACTGTATTGAATTACAAAAAGCACCTTTATTCTCAGGGGACCAAATGAATTTTGCTGGTAAGGGGTGTAATTTGACAAGATGACGCTTTAGCAAAAATGGTTTGACACTTTTTAGAGATGCAGAAATAAGGCAATGGTCTGATAATGTTTCATGAAGGGAGTGAACCTTGAATAGGAGAATATTGGGGAGCAAACTCTTACTCACTATGCCATAGTCAACAACACTAGCTCCCATGTAATTATACGAAGTAAATTTCCCCATGAGGTCACCCAAAACTCTACCATTAAGAATTCTCAATCCTGTGGATATACATATCTCGGCTAAATGGTTACCATACATATTAGAGTGAAAATCAGAAGAAAGTCTGCTAAAACAGAGATCTTGTTCATAATCTTCTGGTAAACAGTAAGAGATAAGATTATCAGATACACAGTCATCTTGAACAAAGTCATGAGTTTTAGCAGGAATCCGGGCATTAAAATCGCCTAATAAGAATATGTTACCCGCTTTGGAAAATGTGACAATGTCTTTCTCCAAAAGTGCTAATGCTTCGGTGGAATCATAATTGGAGTTATTATAAAGCGTTGAATTCTGTGGGCTTATATATACAATGCCTAGAAATACATCATCACTGAGATTAAAAACAGTTTTGTCCAATTTACACCACAGACAATATTTTGAAGCATTCGTTCCAAGCATTTCTTGAATACCAGGGTCTAATTCTTTTCTATAAAATAACCCTATACCACCAGAATACCTGTTCACTTTTGTTGAAGTCTTTTGTCTATTGTGTGAAATGTACTTATAACCATCAACATGAACAACCTTAGAAACATCTAACCAAGTTTCAACTAACCCAAACAAGTCGAACGAATGAACAAGATTAACAAAGTCAGGGTGCACTGATTTATCATTGCATTTTGAGACAAATCCCTCGATATTCCAGCAAGCTAATTTCAGTTCAGACCTCTCGAGTAGCCTGGAGTTGTTTGGTATGGTGCGAATTGGGGCCATAACACCTTAGGATACTGATGCATGGGGAAGAACTGGTGTGCCGGGAACATGTTGTTTGGACCACACATCTGAGGATCATATTGAGGTTGGTTCATGGAATACATGGAAGGTAATCCAGGACTTGGCTGGGAAGGAGAAGATGCATATTCGTTGTGGGTATTACTGTTAATTGGCAGCATTGAGTGTTGAGACAAAGGTTGCTGAACAGATACAGGAAATGAGGCTGGGGCCCTCTGAGCAGAGAAAGAGTGTTGACTGCCAGCCGTAGAATTATGATATGCCGGATATGTTGGCGCTCTTGACTCAGAAGATGAAAGGAATGGTCCTTTCTCTGTTGTAGGTGACCAATTACCCAGTTGAGACCAGCTTCTACTAGAACTAGCCAGTCTTGGGAACTTGGGCCGAGATGGATTTCCAGACCTCAGACCCATGCATGATTTTAGATTCATAACATGGCGACCAACTCCTCTACCAGTGAGATGAAATTCATCCTTGAAATTGTCTGTAATGCCTGTACATGTTAGTACATATAGTGATGTCATAATAACTCCTATACTCAGGCAGGTGTAGGGTCAGAACACCCCGAGAAAGTGGGTGTGTATATGAACATCTCTTCACAAATATGGTCTGAGATTGTCATGAAAACTCAGTTTATATATAACCGAAGGAATTTTGCTAAAACAAGTATATATCTGCGTTATTTACCATTTCCTGATCATTAAGTCAATCATTAAATCTGGATAATTAACAGCTTTATAAAAGCAGAAGAACACAGACTATCCATAACGGTGAAGGAATTTTGCTACAATTATATATCTGCGTTATTTAGCATTTCATGATCAATAAGTCAATCATTTAATAAGTCAATCATTTAATAAGTCAATCACTGAATATGGATAATTAACAGCTTTATGGGGGGAAATTAAAACAGATTATCCGTGCTATATGCCGACAATGACGGTGTTGCCGCTGTGTTAACCCCAGGATTTTAACGGCTGGGTTAGCGCCCTGTAGATCAGTGTTGTGGGTTATTTAAGAGCTGTTTATTACCCTTTCCTGGAGTCTTTACCACACAATTGATCCTTTCAGCTGTTAAATGTTACCTTATTAACAATATATTATCGACTCCAAATGATTACCAGCCGCAAACATCGAGGAAATACGATTTAACGGCGAGAATCGCGGTCTGCCTGGGCTAAGTGAATACGTCGCTATGCGTTGCTTTAGCCCACGCCATTGTTGTCAGGCAGCGCTGCAAAGGCTGCTGGGATACTCCCGTCTAAGAGAACGATGTCTCTTCAACTCAAAATTTAAACTCCTCGTGACGGAGTGAAAACGGAGGAATAAATGTTTGATTTTGCAGACTACAAGAATATGAACGCTTTTTTCTGAATCTTGCATCAGCAGTTCGCTGATATAGTAAACTTTGCTTTTGTCAACAAAATGATATAGTAGATATCATAACATGAATTCCACCGTGGAAGGTACCCCACTTCGGGTCGTACTATTACCCAGCCGTTGCCTAGCTAAATAATATATAACCCTCAAGAGTATATGGTGTTCTATTTGGGCCAAGTTTGCGTCGCGTGGCGACTTTTAGAAACTCGCCACTCGCCACGCGCCGTGGACCTCTCCGGCGCGCGGCGACTGGCGACTTTTTGCTATCTCTTAACCTGCAAAAACTCGCCAGTCGCCACCCGCCGTAAAACACGGCGAGTTTCGCTCTATCTCTTAACCTGGAAAAACTCGCCGCGCGCCACTCGCCGGATGAACCACGGCGCACGGCCACTGGCGACTTTTGACTGTAGTGAAACTCGCCACTCGCCACGCGCCGTGGACATCTCCGGCGCGCGGCGGCTGGCGACTTTCTGCTATCTCTTAACCTGCAAAAACTCGCCAGTCGCCACCCGCCGTAAAACACGGCGAGTTTCGCTCTATCTCTTAACCTGGAAAAACTCGCCGCGCGCCACTCGCCGGACAAACCACGGCGCGCGGCGACTGGCGACTTTTGACTTCTGGAATTCTCAGGACTTTTTCTCAAGTGCGCATGCCCGAGGAGCATCAATTATGCAGTTGCAATATCATAAATCACAGTCGCGATCTCATCGAATTTGAGGAAGTAAAAAAAATATGGAAACTGTTGAAAGAAATACGTCTTTTCATCTTTAAAAATAGGGTCTTGATAGTTTGTAGGGTTTGTGATACAGGAAATATCAACCCAACAAAGAGCCGCTCTATGGATTAAAACAGCAATAAAGGATCTCTTATGCAAAGATATCGCCCGTTTTTCACATAAAACTTACGAAGAGAGAAATTCAATCATCCAGAGAAAATGTTAGCATTTTTTCTTACTTTTTTAATCAATATGACGATGACGCTCTATTCGCTTTCTTAATATTTCATACAGCATATTAGTTGACGTTGCTTTTATCTTGTAAAACAAAATTCCCGCGTCGAGTGCTTTATTGTATCTTAAATAAAGAACAATTTCAAAGCGATTCATTCTGAATTGAAAACGATATGCTGTTTTATAAATATATATAGGCACTTATATAAAAAAAAAGATTAAAAAAACGATTGAAAATGTTGTCTTGGTGTCAACTTTTTAAATATACCAGCAGATAATAACGAGAGTATGCAAGTTCTGCACAGAAACGGATAACGAGTATTTTAATAAAGAAATAATTGCACATTTGACAAAATTAGATTGTCCTATATGCGTATTGCATTAAAAAGAAACTTGTTTCAAAAAACAACTATATTAATTATTACAGATAGCTTACATCTTCAAAATTAGTCACATAGCATCAGATGTAGCTGATGAGTTCATTCATTAGAAATTATGTATATTTATGCACGAGGAAGAGATTTAAAATTAAATTAAATGACAGCATGTTTCGAACAAAATATTCCGATAATTGATGCTCCCCGGGCATGCGCACTTGAGAAAAAGTCCTGAGAATTCCAGAAGTCAAAGTCGCCAGTCGCCGCGCGCCGTGGTTCATCCTGCGAGTGGCGCGCGGCGAGTTTTTCCAGGTTAAGAGATAGAGCGAAACTCGCCGTGTTTTACGGCGGGTGACGACTGGCGAGTTTTTGCAGGTTAAGAGATAGCAGAAAGTCGCCAGTCGCTGCGCGCCGGAGAGGTCCACGGCGCGTGGCGAGTGGCGAGTTTCACTACAGTCAAAAGTCGCCAGTCGCCGCGCCGTGGTTCATCCGGCGAGTGGCGCGCGGCGAGTTTTTCCAGGTTAAGAGATAGAGCGAAACTCGCCGTGTTTTACGGCGGGTGGCGACTGGCGAGCTTTTGCAGGTTAAGAGATAGCAAAAAGTCGCCAGTCGCCGCGCGCCGGAGAGGTCCACGGCGCGTGGCGAGTGGCGAGTTTCTAAAAGTCGCCAGGCGACGCAAACTTGGCCCAAATAGAACACCATAAGAGTATGAGGGCTATAGGTCGGCCCCAGTCACCTCCAGCGAGGGTTTTAGATAATTTTATTACGAATCACCCACCTCTGAACCTGCCGTACATCTAATGTCTATCCCCTCCTGCGCACCATTTTAAAATCTTGTGCACTATTGTGAAATAGTAACGAATATATCGCCGTCTGAATTTCCCAGACGACTTCCACTTTAAACGCGCCATGTTAACCGTATAGAGTGACGTCACCAACATGGCGCGCAGAGAGGTAGAAGTTTCCGACTGGAAAATTCAGACGGCGATATATTCGTTAATATTTCACAACAGTGTGCAAGATTTTGAAATAGTGCGCAGGAGGGGATAGAGTTTAGATGTACGGCAGGTTCAGAGGTGGGTGATTCGTAATAAAATTATCTAAAACCCTCGCTGGAGGTGACTGGGGCCGACCTATAGCCCTCATACTCTTGAGGGCTATATTATTTAGCTAGCCGTTGCCCAGCCGATTTCCCAGCCGTGACGGCCGTGCCCAGCCGACATATATTCGTTATTTACGGCATTATTCTGAGGAATTCTATTACACTATTACAACTTCCTACATCTTATCGCATAGTTATGGTGTTCTATTTGGGCCAAGTTTGCGTCGCATGGCGACTTTTAGAAACTCGCCACTCGCCACGCGCCGTGGACCTCTCCGGCGCGCGGCGACTGGCGACTTTTTGCTATCTCTTAACCTGCAAAAACTCGCCAGTCGCCACCCGCCGTAAAACACGGCGAGTTTCGCTCTATCTCTTAACCTGGAAAAACTCGCCACGCGCCACTCGCCGGATGAACCACGGCGCGCGGCGACTGGCGACTTTTGACTGTAGTGAAACTCGCCACTCGCCACGCGCCGTGGACCTCTCCGGCGCGCGGCGACTGGCGACTTTCTGCTATCTCTTAACCTGCAAAAACTCGCCAGTCGCCACCCGCCAGTAGTATACAAAGAGTAAATCAGCGGAATAGCGCCTCACTGCGCATGCGCAGAAAAAAAAATGTGGCGGTATTGTGGCGGTATTGGGGCGGTGTGCGCAGGTGAATGGGGCGCAGGTATGACGTCACTTCCGGTTGGGGTGAATGGGGCGTGACCTTGGGGGCATGTATTTCTCCGCGGTGATGCGGTCTGGCGGTGATGCGGTGTGCCTCCGCGGACCGAAAGTAGTCCCAAAACCGTGGGTTTTCGTGGAAGTGTTCAGCAATCTGTAGGGACCGCTAGTGGACCGATGGGGTCGAGTGAGGTATAAAAGTGAAGCATTCGTGAAGGGGCATTTGATGGGCTGGGTGTGGGGTTGAACTAGCGTCATTCTGCGCGTGCGCGGTGGCCGAAGGGTATGAAAATAGCCTTTTTGGAACTAGGGGAGCCCCTAGTTGACCGATGGGGTCGAGTGAGGTATCAAAGTGAAGCATATGTGAAGGGGCATCTAATGGGCTGGGTGAGGGGTTGAACTATCGGCATTCTGCGCATGCGCGGAGGCCCAAGGGTATGGAAATAGCCTTTTTGGAGCTAGGGAAGCCCCTAATGGACCGATGGGGTCGAGTGAGGTATCAAAGTGAAGCATTCATGAAGGGGCATCTAATGGGCTGGGTGTGGGGTTGAAATATCGGCATTCTGCGCATGCGCGGTAGCCCAAGGGTATGTAAATAGCGGTTTTGGAGCTAGGGGAGTCCATAATGGGCCAATGGAGTCGTATGAGGTATCAAAGTGAAACATTCGCGAAGGGGCATCTAATGGACTGGGCGTGGGGCTGAAATATCGGCATTCTGCGCATGCGCGGTGACCCAAGGGTATGGAAATAGCCTTTTTGGAACTAGGGGAGCCCCTAGTGGACCGATGGGGTCGAGTGAGGTATCAAAGTGAATCATTCGTGAAGGGGCATCTAATGGACTGGGTGTGGGGTTGACATATCGGCCTTCTGCGCATGCGCGGTGGCCCAAGGGCATGAAAATAGACGTTTTGGAACTAGGGGAGCCCCTAGTGGACCGATGGGGTCGAGTGAGGTATCAAAGTGAAGCATTCATGAATGGGCATCTAATGGACTGGGTGTGGGGTTGACATATCGGCCTTCTGCGCATGCGCGGTGGCCCAAGGGTATGGAAATAGACGTTTTGGGAGCTAGGGGAGCCACTAATGGGCCGATGGAGTTCTATGAGGTATCCATGTGAAGCCTATGTGAAGGGGCATCCAGTCATGGGTGGGTGCATGTAAAATTTTTCCTGAAAAAAAAAAACGGAAAACGGACTTTATCGAAAAACCTGGGAAAATGCCTATATGGGGTATGAGGGGTATATAGGTCGCCGGGCTTAACGGGGCTTGTCTATCAATAGAGTTATCTCCCCCTAGTTCCAGGGTGGGTGTATGTAAAAATTTTCCTGAAAAAATACGGAATACGGACTTTATCCTAAATTACGGGAAAATGCCTATATGGGGTATGGGAGGTATAGGACCATCCTGGGAAACGTACTTCTATACATTTGCGGTAGGATTGTGGGGTCTCGTTTTACTCGTCTCGTCATTTAGAACATGATAGGAAGTGTCCCCGTGCGAATCGGTGAAATTTTTGAAAAAGTACGATATAGCCTCATATAGTCCCATACTGAGGGTATAGGACCGATGTTTGTCCCCCTGGGAAACGTACTTCTATACATTTGCGGTAGGGTTGTGGGGTCTCGTTTTACTCGTCTCGTCATTTAGAACATGATAGGAAGTGTCCCCGTGCGAATCGGTGAAATTTTTGAAAAAGTCACCGAGCCCCATATAGTCCCATACTGAGGGTATAGGTTCGATGTTTGTCCCCCTGGGAAACGTACTTCTATACATTTGCGGTAGGGTTGTGGGGTCTCGTTTTACTCGTCTCGTCATTTAGAACATGATAGGAAGTGTCCCCGTGCGAATCGGTGAAATTTTTGAAAAAGTCACCGAGCCCCATATAGACCCATACTGAGGGTATAGGATCAATGTTTGTCCCCCTGGGAAACGTACTTCTATACATTTGCGGTAGGGTTGTGGGGTCTCGTTTTACTCGTCTCGTCATTTAGAACATGATAGGAAGTGTCCGGAGCGAATCGGTGAAATTTTTGAAAAAAGTCACCGAGGCCTGGGTAGGCCCATAGGCCTATACTGCATGGCTATGGGTGTATAGGCCCATACGGGGTGGACATGTTGGAGTCTAGGTGGGCCACTCATGGTCCAATGGGGTCGAGTGAGGTCTTATTTTGAAGCTCTCGTGGAGGAGCACTTGACTACACTAATGGTTCGTCCGTGTTCAATAGTCTGCGCATGCGCAGTCTGGCCGTAGTATAGAAAACAGGCATTTTGGGTGCTATGTAGGGGTGTGTTTGGGTTAGAGATGAGCTAATCACGGTTCGAATGGGTCGTGTGAGGTGTCAAAGTGAAGCTTGTGTGGGGTAGAGTCAGAATGGTGTGTTTTTGAATGCATGTCGCGTTAATCTGCGCATGCGCAGTTGGTTGTAGTAAGTAAAGTGGCCATTTTGGGGCAGCGAAGGAAGTTATTTGGGGTCGAGATGGGCTAATCACGGTTCGAATGCGTCCTGAAAGGTGTCATCTTGTAGTTCTCGGGGTGTACATTCCGATTTGAGGGATGTTCGCGTCATCTGTGACGTCATCGGTGACGTCATCGGTACGAGTAGTAGAGAAAGTGGCCATTTTCGGGCAGTACATGAAGGTATTTGGGGTCGAGATGGGCTATTCACGGTTCGAATGCGTCCTGGAAGGTGTCATCTTGTAGTTCTCGGGGTGTACATACCGATATGAGGGATGTCCGCGTCATCTGTGACGTCATTGATGACGTCATCGGTACGAGTAGTAGCGAAAGTGGACATTTTGTGGGTGCGTGGGGTTGAGTTTGGTGTAGATAGGGACTATCCTTAGTCCGAATGCGTCGTGTGAGGTGTCATTTTGTAGCTCTAGAGGTGTACATTCCGAGTTGAGGCATGTCCGAAGCATCTGTGACGTCATTTTTGACGTCATCAGTAGGAGTAGTAGCGAAAGTGGACATTTTGAGGCAGTGAAGGAAGGTATTCGGAGTAGAGAGGAACCATTCTTGGTCCGAATGCGTCCTGAGAGGTGTCATGTTGTAGCTCTCGGGGTGTACATTCCGCGTTGAGGGATATCCACAGCATCTGTGACGTCATTGGTGACGTCATCAGTACGAGTAGTAGCGAAAGTGAGCATTTTGGGGCAGTGAAGGATGGTATTTGGTGTAGAGATGGACCATCCGCGGTGCGAATGCGTCGTGTGAGATGTCATCTTGTAGCAACGCCCACCAACGCCATTCTTAATGCATCAACGCCCAGGTGAAATAGCTCAGAAGCTCTGATATTCCATGGAATTGTCACTAATTCTTCGAAATGCAGTGACGCCAGTCGACGCCCGTCGTTACACCTTAACACCATGATATAGACCGGACAGAGAACAACAACAGCAACAACAACAATGATCACACATAAGAGAACAACAACAACAAGAAGTTTTTTTTCATATAGTTTATTCTCCCCAATGTTACATCATACCCACGTTGGGGGAGCCGCGTTGGGTATATTTACAATTCAAGAATATTCTTGTCCAATCAGAGGCCACCATTTGCATCTGTCATATTCGTTCCTGTCCGTTAGATGTATTCTCGGCTACTCTTGTCCAATCAGAAGTCGCCATTTCAGAAAGTTCCATCTTCGGCCATGTTCGCTCTGAACCGTTTGTTCTAATCGTCATCGGACAGGCCAGGATACCGTTGAGGAAACATATCCTCAGATAGTTGTTTGCGCATTCTGAGTATCTATCAGTGCATGGGTGAATACTTTCATCCGATGGGGGTGGTGGGTCAGTTTAACCACGAAGAACGTAACATTGGTGACCCTCTCCACTATCCACTTGGTGTTGGTACGCTGTTCATAGCCCCATTCTAAGGGATCCACAGTGTCCAGTTGGGTCAGCATCGTCTCTAGCGACGCCCGATTGGTGATTGTGAAAGGATGGTCGTACACTGGGTTGATGGCACTGGAATAGAAATAGCACAATTCAGGCGGTATCTTATGGCATAAGATGTACCCAAATGCTACATTTAATGTGAAGGATGTAGGTTGGTCATTGAAGATGGCTTCCACGTAGCTGCGTAGACGGGCGAGGTCGGTCAGTCGGAAATTGTACAAGTCCAATATAGGGCGATGACGATGGAAGCAGTGTCGGATCATGGACCAATGGCGTCGATACATCTCACTCACTGGATGATCTTCGGGTAAGAGATCGCTGGGAACATCCACCGCATCTTCCAGAAAATGTTCGTTGTTGTCAGGTGTATTACTGGAAACAGTGATGCTAGGGACCGGCTGGATATCTAGGCTCTTCTGAGCTGTGGGTATAGGCGGGCTCTCCGTGATCGCATCATCAGTGGCATTCTCCTCCCCGGGTTCATCTTCAGTGCATCTGTCCCTCCTGGGTACCTCTTTAGTGGAAAGTTGTCCCTCATGCCGTGGTGATGCACCATGAATCAAACGCCCATGCCGTTTTAACTGACTGGGTCATTTGAAGAGTTGACCACATTCTTCGCATCGACGCTTGGATGGCCCATGAATTGAACGTTCATGGCGCTGTAAATGATCTGGGCGATGAAACGACAGTGTAGGCCTACATATCGTACAGCTATACCGGGCGGTTCCATCGTGCTTGGTAGCCTCATGGCGGCGCAAGTCGTGCCTGCGAGTGAATGATTTCGAGCACATAGTACAAGTGAACATCTTGGTGGTTGACAGAGTGTCTGATGAAACGGCCAGGCCGTTTCCTTTTTATAGCAAGCTATCTGTTGATCTATTTTTAGCACAATCAGTTCTAAACTAGGGGAAAACCCCTATCACCTCTAGCCAAAAGGGCTAATATCGGTCACCGGGCTTATTGGGATCTGCCTATCAAGTCAATGGGGTGATGTGAACAACAACAAGTTCAGCAATGTTCATACAGTTTATTATCCCCAATGTTACATCATACCCAGGGCGGCTCCCTGGAGTTGTATGAGGTATCCGTGTGAAGCATTCGTGAAGGGGCATCGGACTGGACTAGTGGCTCGGCCGTTGTCACCATTCTGCGCATGCGCAGACAGAGAATTCTGTATATATTTCATCCAAGTATAGCGGAAAGCGGTTGTCATGAATAACAACAAGTTCAGCAAGGTTTATACAGTTTATTATCCCCAATGTTACATCATACCCAGGCTGGGGGAGCCGCCTTGGGTATGTTTAGTATGTTCACAGCAAAACAAATTGAAATATCAAACACCATGTTTTATTATTTAACACACCGTCACATTATGTACAAGTGTTTACTGAGCTCAAGTCAACGATCAGCATGTAGACATAGAGACTATGTGCGGCATCTTATGGTATTCATCAGGGCGCGGGTGACGCATTCAACCGATGGCGGTGGTCGGTCAGCTTGGTAAGGAAGAACGTGGCATTGGTGACCTTCTCTACGACCCATTGTATGTTGGGGCGTTGACGATGTGCCCATCTCAAGGGTTCCACGGTGTCCAGTATCTCCAGCATCGTCTCTAGTGACCCCGGTTAATGATGGTGAGCGGTTGGTCAAACACATGGCTGTTATTACTGGCATAATAATACC
>JAVTVY010032337.1:0-15359 GCA_036873755.1 Hanleya hanleyi
ACTGCATGGATCTTTTTCAAATTTGGTACACAGGTTCCCCTTGGGGTCTAGTTGTGCAAGAAACGTTTTTCGATCCGATTCGAAAATCCAATATGGCCACCAGGCAGCCATCTTGGATTTCCCCATAAAAGCTTGTTACCGCGATTTCTCAGGAACTACTGCACGGATCTTTTTCAAATTTGGTACACAGTTCCCCTCGTGGTCTAGTTGTGCAAGAAACCTTTTCTGGTCCGATTCGAAAATCCAATATGGCCACCAGGCAGCCATCTTGGATTTCCCCATGAAAACTTGTTACCGCGATTCCTCAGGAACTACTGAATGGATCTTTTTCAAATCTGGTAAACAGGTTCCCCTTGGGGTCTACTTGTGCAAGAAACCTTTTCTGGTCCGATTCGAAAATCCAATATGGCCACCAGGCAGCCATCTTGGATTTTCCCATAAAAGCTTGTTACCGCAATTTCTCAGGAACTACTGCATGGATCTTTTTCAAATTTGGTACACAGGTTCCCCTCAGGGTCTAGTTGTGCAAGAAACCTTTTCTGGTCCGATTCGAAAATCCAATATGGCCACCAGGCAGCCATCTTGGATTTCCCCATGAAACATTGTTACCGCGATTTCTCATGAACTACTGCATGGATCTTTCTCAAATTTGGTACACAGGTGCCACATGGGGTCTAGTTGAGCAAGATACCCTTTCTCTTCCGATTCGAAAATCCAATATGGCCACCAGGCAGCCATCTTGGATTTCCCTATGAAACCTTGTTACCGCGATTTCTCAGGAACTACGGCATGGATCTTTTCTAAATTTGGTACACAGGTTCCCCTTGGGGTCTAGTTGTGCAAGAAACCTTTTCTGGTCCGATTCGAAAATCCAATATGGCCACCAGGCAGCCATCTTGGATTTCCCCATGAAACCTTGTTACCGCGATTTCTCAGGAACCTACTGCATGGATCTTTTTCAAATTTGGTACACAGGTTCCCCTCGGGGTCTCGTTGTGCAAGAAACCTTTTCTGGTCCGATTCGAAAATCCAATATGGCCACCAGGCAGCCATCTTGGATTTCCCCATGAAACCTTGTTACCGCGATTTCTCCGGAACTACTGCATGGATTTTATCTAAATTTGGTACACAGGTTCCCCTTGGGGTCTAGTTGTGCAAGAAACCTTTTCTGGTCCGATTCGAAAATCCAATATGGCCACCAGGCAGCCATCTTGGATTTCCCCATGAAACCTTGTTACCGCGATTTCTCAGGAACTACTGCTTGGATCTTTTTCAAATTTGGTACACGGGTTCCCCTTGGGGTCTAGTTGTGCAAGAAACCTTTTCCGATCCGATTCGTAAATCCAATATGGCCATCAGGCAGCCATCTTGGATTTCCCCATAAAAGCTTGTTACCGCGATTTCTCAGGAACTACTGCATGGATCTTTTTCAAATTTGGTACACAGGTTCCCCTCGGGGTCTAGTTGTGCAAGAAACGTTTTCTGGTCCGATTCGAAAATCCAATATGGCCACCAGGCAGCCATCTTGGATTTCCCCATGAAAACTTGTTACTGCGATTCCTCAGGAACTACTGAATGGATCTTTTTCAAATCTGGTAAACAGGTTCCCCTTGGGGTCTACTTGTGCAAGAATCCTTTTCTGGTCCGATTCAAAAATCCAATATGGCCACCAGGCAGCCATCTTGGATTTTCCCATAAAAGCTTGTTACCGCGATTTCTCAGGAACTACTGCATGGATCTTTTTCAAATTTAGTACACAGGTTCCCCTCAGGGTCTAGTTGTGCAAGAAACCTTTTCTGGTCCGATTCGAAAATCCAATATGGCCACCAGGCAGCCATCTTGGATTTCCCCATGAAACATTGTTACTGCGATTTCTCAGGAACTACGGCATGGATCTTTCTCAAATTTGGTACACAGGTGCCACATGGGGTCTAGTTGAGCAAGATACCCTTTCTCTTCCGATTCGAAAATCCAATATGGCCACCAGGCGGCCATCTTGGATTTCCCCATGAAACATTGTTACCGCGATTTCTCCGGAACTACTGCATGGATCTTTTCCAAATTTGGTACACAGGTTCCCCTTGGGGTCTAGTTGTGCAAGAAACCTTTTCTGGTCCGATTCGAAAATCCAATATGGCCATCTTGGATTTCCCCATGAAACCTTGTTACCGCGATTTCTCCGGAACTACTGCATGGATCTTTTCCAAATTTGGTACACAGGTTCCCCTTGGGGTCTAGTTGTGCAAGAAACCTTTTCTGGTCCGATTCGAAAATCCAATATGGCCACCAGGCAGCCATCTTGGATTTCCCCATGAAACCTTGTTACCGCGATTTCTCAGGAACTACTGCATGGATCTTTCTCAAATTTGGTACACAGGTTTCCCTTGGGGTGTAGTTGTGCAAGATACCCTTTCTCTTCCATTGGAAAATCCAATATGGCCACCAGGCAGCCATCTTGGATTTCCACATGAAACTTTGTTCCTGCGATTTCTCAGGAACTACTGCATGGATCTTTCTTAAATTTGGTACACAGGTGCCACATGGGGTCTAGTTGAGCAAGATACCCTTTCTCTTCCGATTCTAAAATCCAATATGGCCACCAGGCAGCCATCTTGGATTTCCACATGAAACTTAGTTATCGCCATTTCTCAGTACTGCATGGATCTTTCTCAAATTAGGTTCACAGATTCTCCTTAGGGTCTAGTTTTGCAAGATACCTTTTTCGGTCCCAATCGAAGATCCAATATGGCCAGAAGGTGGCCATCTTGGATATCCCCACGAAACCTTGTTATCACGATTTCTCAAGAACTACTGCATGGATCTTTCTCAAATTTGATACACGGGTTCGCCTTGGGGTCTAGTTGTGCAAGATGCCTTTCCTGGTCCAATTCAAAAATCCAATTTGGTCACCAAGCAGCCATCTTGGATTTCCCCAAGAAACTTTATCGTCATTTCTCGGGAAGTACTGCATGGATCTTTCTCAAATTTGGTACACAGGTTCACCTTATGATCTAGTTGTGCAAGATACCTTTTTCGGTTCAAATTGAAAATCCAATATGGCCACCAGGTTGTGCAAGATACATTTTCTGATCTGATTCGAAAATCCAATATGGCCACCAGGCGCCCATCTTGGATTTCCCAATGAAACTTTATCGTGATTTCTCAAGAAGTACTGCATGGATCTTCCTCAAATTTGGTACACAGATTCCCCTTATGGCCCAGTTGTGCAAGATACCTTTTTTGGTCAGATTCGAAAATCCAATATGGTTGCCAGGTGGCCATCTTGAATTTCTCCTTGAAACACTGTTATCTTGAATTCTCCGAAAATATTTCATGGATCTTTCTGAAATTTGGTACACAGGTCCCAGATGGGGCCTAGTTTTGCAAGATAGCTTTATCGGTCCGATTCGAAAATCCATTTAATACGGTATTCCCGAGTTCTAACCTTGCATCACAAGAGTTGGTGGATCAAAAGGTGGGGCATATTCTATATAATGACTATAGAGAATATCCATATCTTCACCTTCCATATCAAGGAGTTCAAATAATTCGGAATTAAAATGTATTTAGTCCATGCAGTTGAAAGTGAACTGCCCCACCCTTTCGTCTGCCGGCGGGTCAGCTACATGAGGGATGTCACTCTTGTGACACAATGTCACAACTCGACAACTGTAAACTACTGCATGTTTCGATCCATGGGAAATAATCAAGATCCAGACACTTTCAAATTCGAAGTTTCAACATTACTGCGCGGACCGGATGCCTTCAGTATTAAGTATTGTACCATCTTACTATTTTCGAGCATGTTATCTTAAAAGTATCTCAAACTAGTCCAGTAAACAGAACAGAATTAGCATTCGTTCCAAGTTATAAAATCTTAAATATGCCAAAGTGTCGAAGAGATTTTTCTTCGTTTCCAGTACCAAATGATGACACATGCAAAAAAATAAATAAAATTAAAATACTACAAAACGAAGACGAAGGATCCTCCGTACATGTACATTCACTTTCAGGCTAAATTTGCTTATTTCCCTTGTACTAAACAACCGACATAAGTTCAGTTTCTAGAAATCTTGAAACTTCTGAAACTTAGAAAGATTATATCTTGGTGTTTTCCAGTGTCCCTTTTTCGAACTTTTTCGCTCAGATTCGAAATTCTGTAAACAAAATTACAACTCAATCGTCTTAGTAACAATGGACAAAAAGATCCTCTTGTCATTGGCTTACAATTATCGGACAATGGTGGGCGCCAAGATCCTTCAGGATCTCTCGTTTGCATAAAGAGGCCATATCGGGAGAAGATAAAGTAAGATATATGCGTTTTAACCATTTCTCAATCTGTTAAAAGGGAAGTTTATTCGATTTTCGAAGACAAGGGGATATAAAACAAGAGATTTGTGAGAGTGGTGAGGTGACGGCTCTGACTTGATTGACATCCCTTCCCCATTTATTCCCTACCTCTACCCCTCCCTCCCTGTAATCAACCTAATTAACCAATTAACCTAGGTAACGAGCCCCTGTGCGCAGATCGAACTGTGTTAGCTATGTGTGTGAGAGAGAGAATTAAGGTTTAATGTCGCGTTCAGCAATATTTCAGCTATACAGCGACGATCAAACAAAAGTGTATTAATCAATTCATTCGTAATGAGTCCATTATAAGGTCAATGAAGAAAAGTTGGCAGTTAAACGTAAAAAGAAATTGTACCTACTTTTTTTGTACCTACTTATTTACCAAGATCAAACTAATTTGTAGTATAAGTACGTCGTTTCATGTCTTTCTTCGCTTTTGAAGCGATTAGTTTATTTGTATCTTAGTTCATATACAGTTAATAAATTTACATTGATGTCATTTAAAAGATATAATCATATTAATTGCATATTACTAAATTACTCAATATTTGGAACTGCTGATTCAAATAAAAAGAATTCAATGCTGATTCAAATAAAAAGAATTCAATGTGGGCATTTACGTTTGTTGACTACAATAAGTAGGGTGGTCTTCGAAAAAAAATCAACAAGAAATTTAACCTCTAATGACGATTCCGTGTTCCAAGCAATTGTAAAATATGGACGTCATCTTGGAAAATTTCAAAAGTGCAGGAATCAGAAATGGCACACTGATATCAGAAGCAAAGCAACTAGAAGTAGGTACATCAGAAGTCTTTTATGGACTCTGGTAACAGCTAAACGGCACTGACACTCGTTAAACTCTCTACACCAATATACTACACAAGAAGACGATCGCCGAGTCGACACGCGGGGGGATCATGGGTGAGCCATCATCCAAACGCATGGTACGATCATACGTGGCTACTTCTGTCCGTATCCAGGCGGTAACAGATGTTATCCTGGTATATTAGGGTGTGTCCGATAGGTCACAACCGATTGGCTTCTTGGGACCCGCAATCGGCACAATCACATTCATTCAATGAAGACACACCTCCAGCCCTTGGTTGGCCTCGAAGTGACCCATCACAAATAGAAACACTAATGATTATGTGAACTATCATCGATTATTTCAGGTCGTTCGTAAACTCTTTCTTCTTGAGACAGAACAAACAAATCGGTGCAGTAGGAGTTTGAGATATAAAGTAGCTAAAGTTCGATCTGATCTCGCGCAGTATCCCACAGTCGTGCCCCTCGTGTGCTACTGGACCAAAGGCGAAGCGTATCCGATTTCCAGGTCAAATATTCAAAAACATCTTCGTTTACTCATGTGACATAATGCTTTGCGAAGCTGAAATAGGGCCAAATAGGGACTATTTAGGGACTATTTGACCCTATTTCAGCTTCGCAAAGCATTATGTCACATGAGTAAACGAAGATGTTTTTGAATATTTGACCTGGAAATCGGATACGCTTGTATACGTGGTGAATGAAGTAAATCTGCTACACAGGCAATTTTTCACAGACATGTACTGAGCTGTACACTACTGAACGGTACTGCATGGAAAGGCCCATCATACATGTAGGTACTGAGCTGTAACTGAACAGTTCCTGTGTGATAATCACAGGTCAAAACTGAACTGAGCAGTACATGTCAGCAACAGCCTGGTTCCAAGTGGTAACTGACCAGTACTGCACAGTAACAGGTTGGTTACTGTTCAGTTGCAATGCAGTACTGTTCCGTCCTGTTCTTTGTGGTACTGTACAGCATCCAATCAGTACTGACCAGTTACTGAGTGGTACTGTGTGGACACGGGTCAGTACTGACCGGTACTGTACTGAGGTGTACCGTTCTGGGCCCTTCCTTGCGGTTACCATTCAGTTACCACACGGTACCAACATGTGAAAATTTGGCAGTGTAAGAGTACATTTAATGAAATGAGATATTTCCTTAGCTCGGTAAGATGGGGTGAACCTAATTGTGTAGGTTTCATAGGCTGAGTATTTGACTTCCATCATCAGCTCATCTCTCGTAATGCATCGCTCGATTTTGGTTTGGAATCGATGCGAATACGACATACTACGCATCTACGTCGTCTCATGTTTTATGAGCAGGAAGTTGCTGGCCAATGCATTCTATTAAGTCTAATCTAGGGTTACGGTTGATTTGCTTTTAAAACTAGTATGAAAAAGCGAAGAAATTAGCGATAGAATCTCTGATTGCGTATACGTATCATATTCCAATGAATGCAAAATTCCAGAAAATCTCAATCTCATTGTCCTGCAGCCACATCCGTCCGCCCGTCCGTCAGTTCCTGGCCTTTCATGTTCATAGATCCTGCGATATCACAGCATAAAGGTGAGATAGACGGATTTCTTACGGACCGGTGGGCGATGTGATTACATTTAGGAATCCCTGTGGATTGATTCCAGTATCTTCTTACTTCCTCCATTACCGTTGAATTCGATGAATGCGAGACACAAAGCTGGGCTATCATCATTCAGTGTCGCTTCACATATTTGATACTTTGCTGGACACAAGAACATCATTCCATCCATATATAATTAAACTACGACCAGGAAGAATGATATATATACGTATATATTATAAATCAATCACGACTTGGGGGGTTGTCAAAGAGCCTATTAAATCTGGAAAACTCCCAAGTCCGTTTTTTTTTCTATTGTTGTTTTGGTTTTGAAATACTTCAACATGGCAGTTGAGTGTGACTAACGTCACAGGACCTACGAAGTAGGGTAGGCATTACGACTCCGACGCGCACTGAGCTCTTGTTAACCCCCCACCCCCAAGTTGAAATCCTGCATGCCTATATTAAGATGGGCACAGCCAAAGTCAGAATCACCAGTGATTTTCATCAAAAGCAGGTCAGCTCAGAACTTGCTGGTAACAGTTCCCTAATGCACGTTCATGCCAAAAATCAAGGTTCTAATGTCAACGGTTCTCCTTATTTTGCCGACGAAAGAAAGAATTCGGACTCACTCATTGCCTCAATCATTCACTGACTACTGGACAATTTGCAAATTTTAGCCTACTTCGTATGAATTTGAGTGCAATAGCTGTGAATTGAATTCACGATACTCTTAACCAAGACATCAGACTGACCTGCGATCGTAGAACGTTGCTACTGCGCATACACGCGGACGGTTCATGGGAGCGATCGGGTCATAGCTAAAACAAACTCATGCGCTCATATCAAGGGACAGGCCCGCAAAACAAGAGTTTTGGGGATTAGGGCGAAGTGTCGAAATATGGGGCCTCTATATATAACCCCATGCTTTATATAGGCTATATATAAATCCAGCATGGGTTTATATATAGAGACCCCATATTTCGACACTTCACCCTAATACCACCGCCCACACTTCCCAAAACTTGTTTTGTGGGCCTGTGTATCAAGGTCAACCGCAGTGAAAACGTGCAGTGATTGTATATCATTGTTGGTGGTTGAGTGGAACCATGGCTAGAGATAATGATGGGTTCGTTTGACCCTCTAACAGGAATACCAAACACTAAATCCCGGGTGACATGCGTGTCATTCCGTCGTGGTGAGATGGACCTCAATCTCGGTAAACTCTGAGATTAAGGGATAACATCTCTGACACCAAAGCTATACTGATATTCCCCGCGAGCTCGCAGAAGAAATCATTTTCGGGTGGCTAGTTCTTCCGGAGCCGTAAAAGGGACATGGTAAACATGAGTAGTGTGACTAACGTCACAGGACCTAGGAAGTAGAGTGAGGAAGATGACTTGGAGGTCCAAGCGTAATGTTATAGGTCAAGTAGGTCAAATTTTCATCAAAACTAGGTCAGCTGAGAACTTGCTGGTAACAGTCCCCTGAACACGTTCATGACAAAAATCAAGGTTCTGATGTCAACGGTTCAACTTATTTTGCCGACGAGAGGATTCGGATGGACTCACTCACTCACTCACTTACTCACTCACTTATTACCGAACAATTTGCAAATGAGAGCCTACTTCGTAGGAAAATAAAAATTCTTTGCCGAAAAAAGATTTGTTTCTTCTTTTTTTCAGGCCGTCGCAAAAAAAAATAATCTTGGGCAATAAAAAAAAATTACTTTTTTTTCTAGCCAGAACAAAAAATGGAAACAAATTTTCTTAGGAAGTTTTAATAACACGGACCCTGTGTTAATCGACCAGTGGGATGTAACCAACCAAAAATAACACGGGGCCCCACATTAATCAGCCAATGAAATTTAGCCACATAAACTTCCACCATGGGTTGTCTCCCTTCCTGTCATGTCGATCGCCCTTGCCTTCAGCCACTTCACGCTGTTCAGTCAAAGTGCCCTCTTAGGAAGAGAAGCGCGTTTTTGGAGAGCGAGCGCACTCTTGTCGGATTTGGAGCACGCTCTAGGATAGTCAACATGGCAGACGGCCACTGTTCGAATAACCAACGTATAATGCATTTTCTTGTCTTTAGGAACATAGATCAGCTATATCAGAGTACACAGCCGGAGGGATCGGGGGAAGTGATCAATGCACGTTTCATTGGCGGCCAGTCCATATTTACGCCAGGACAGTTTGCACAGTTTGTCAAGTAACGATGTGAAAAATTGCAGTCTACACAAACCTATACATAAAATCCATAGGACGCTCGGGTGGAGAAACGTCCTGATTGGGAGAGTATGCATGTACCATTCACAAATTAGGCCTACCAAATATACACGTTTCTGACACCATGTTACGGTCCCACTATAAGCGTGTAGATTAAAGACAATAGAATCAGTTGTAGAGATATACTAGCAGCAGCATGTATTGTATGTTACTTGTGCATAAGCATGGCGGACAGCGAGATATAACGTCATCATCGGTGCACTCCAGAGTAGTAGGGAGCCGAGATTTCGAGCCAACTTGACCTCAAAAATTTGCATATGACCTCTGTGACGTCCCAGCGACAGCCAATCAGAAGCGAGTATTTTGACCTTTGCGCAGGTATGACATCACTTCCGGTCTGGGTGAATAGGGCGTGACCTGGGAACATGATAGGACATGTACTGACCTGTCTGTGGGGTTGCCCCCGCGCCTCCATCCGGGTATGTATGAGGGTCTGTGTAAATGGGGTGTGACCTGGGAACGTGATAGGACATGTATTGACCTGTCTGTGGGGGTTTCCCGCACGCCTGCATCCGGGTATGTATGAGGGTCTGGGTGAATGAGGTGTGACCTGGGAACATGATAGGACATGTACTGACCTGTCTGTGGGGTTTTCCCCGCGCCTGCATCCGGGTATGTATGAGGGTCTGTGTGAATGGGAGGCATGATAGGAAAACTGACCTGTGAATGAGGCACCGAACACCTGGCTCTCCGAATTGCAACATTGTTGCACGTTCGCTACAATGTTGCGGCATCGTGAACACCTGGTCTGGTGCCTACGTGCCTGCGTGAGTGAGTTCACGTGCCGAACACCTGGCTCCCCGAATTGCAACAATGTTGCACGCTCGCTACAATATTGCGGCGACCGTGAACGCCTGGCCTGGTTGGAATATCGTCATTCTGCGCATGCGCCGTAGACAAAAGGCATGGAAATAGACGTGCTGGGGTCTAGGTGGGCCACTAGTGGACCGATGGGATCGAGTGAGGTATCAATATGAAGCATATGTGAGGGGGCATCCGACTGGGTGGATGTGGGGTAGGAATATCGTCATTCTGCGCATGCGCAATAGACAAAGGGTATGAAAATAGACGTTTTGGGATCTAGGTGAGCCACTAATGAGCCGATGGAGTCGTATGAGATATCAATGTGAAGCATATGTAAGGCGGCATCCGATTGGACTAGTGTTTCGTCCGTTGTCAACATTCTGCGCATGCGCAGACAGGGAATTGTGGGAAAAGGGTGTGGAAATAGACGTTTTAGGGTCTAGGTGGGCCACTAATGGACCGATTGGATCGAGTGAGGTATCAATGTGAAGCAGTCGTGAGGGAGCGTCCGATTGGACTAGTGTCTCGGCCGTTGTCAACTTTCTGCGTATGAGCATTAACGCCCGTCGTTACGCCTTAACGCCCTAGCATAACGCCTTGACGCCATGATATACACAGATGAAAGGAAAACAACAACATCAAGGATGAGAGATGAGAGAACAACAACAACAACAACATGTTTTTTTTATATGGTTTATTCTCCCCTCCAGTACATCATACCCACGCTGGGGGAGCCGCTTTGGGTGTGTTTACAATTCAAGAAGACTCTTGTCCAATCAGAGGCCGCCATTTGGCGCTGTATCAGTCATATTCGTTCTTGCTCGTTACTGCGTTAGATGTATTCTCGGCTGCTCTTGTCCAATCAGAAGTCACCGTTTCAGAAACTTTCATTTTGCTCGGTGTGACCTAATCGTCGTCGGGCAGGCCTGGATATTGTTCGGGCAGCATGTCCTGAAAGAGATGTTTGCGCATCCTGATCGCATTTTCCAGGGCCTCAGTGGGTGGTAGCCCCATATCCTCTTCCAAGTGACGCTTGGTCTTCCTGATGGACCTGTGCGTGGGGTCGCCTTTCATTTCAAGCGGTAGTAAGATATACTGTTCATAGTTCGCCATGGCTGTTTTCCTGATGCAGGGGCGCATTTGGGTGTACGCCTGTTGTAAGTTATCCTGTCCGGCGTCCTTGATCGCTGCAGCATGAGTATTGATAGCTGCTGTCACAATACGATCCCAGAAGAAAGGTTCTGCCTCAATTTCCTGGTATGGGTGCACTCCACACTAGGCCACGGTTTCGCACAAATGGCCCCTCCCTAATTTCATAATAAGGAAGGTCGCCTGTTTTTGACAGCATTGTAATTCTTCTTTCCTTTCTACTAGCTGATATCTGTAGTATCACCCTGCTGGACGTAACCATTTCTTCAAACGAGGATATAACAATTGCTTGCTTATCGCATCTACGCGCCACTACAGAGTTAATGGTTTCCGGAATTGAATATCTGGCAGGACAAAATCCTAACTTTTTCGGGGAACGAAAATGATGATTCCCTTATGGCGATAAAATTTTACAAAAAACGAGTAGGTCGACCCCCTGATTTTTTCGCTTTTTAAAATGCCCGTTGAACGGAGAAACTTTCACAAATCTAACAAGAAAATCATTTCGTTTGTTTTCTCTGGATGGTGGGTCGAATTTGGCACATTTTCGTACATTTTATGGAGTTTTTCAGAAAAGTTGAAGAAGGTTTAAGGAGGATTACACGTCTTTCCTTTTCAATTTGAATAGCTCACTTGTCTCCTGAAATAATGGCATGGGTGTGCCCATTCAGAAAATATACACTTTCACAGGGGTTTTGTTAAAGATTTTACATATATTTGAGGCCGAAGACCCGAACCCATGTCTATTTTAACCGCACATCATTTAGGTGTGGAATGCACCCTTAATTTAGGCGCCACTGCACGGTTATTATACACGAGTAGGCCAAATATTGTATGTGCTCCTGCACTACACTCGTTAAAAGCGCTTATTCGGACCTTGTAAAGACTTGATATGGAACGAGATCGTAAAGTTCATTTATCTTAGCCAGAAATGTTTCGATTTTATGTATACTACATGGTATGATAGCATTGGCCTTGCATATATGCTATTTGGACCTATACAGAATCACCTCCCCTTGATTGGGCATATATGTTACGATTAGTGACCTGTATGTCTCATTATTGTTAATGTGAATGTCAAAGTGATTAATTTTCAATACGGATCACACCAGGACCCTGATCTAAATTGAATGACATCGTATTATTCTGGTTTTGTCCCTTTTATCTCGAAGTTTGTACTCCCACCCCGCAATCTTTTAGAAAAGTCGGAATGAAAAATTATTGACAATTTGGCTCGAATTTCAGCTATTTTTGCGTTTATTTTGCTTCTAATGCCTCAATCGAAAGCTGGTCAACGCTCCCGATCTTTGTACATGGGTTTCATTGTCACGGTCAAAGCCTAATGCTATGATATTCTTATTGAGCTCGTAAACTCAGATGGGGTAATGGGAAAGTGATTGACGGGATATCCGACAAAACCGCATACTACAAGCAAGTGTCGCATACCAAGAAACTCGCAAACACTTCCAGATTGGCATAGCCTTGAGAAAAGAAATTCTGAGAAAACACCCTCGCCTTAAGGGTGCACTCCACACTAGGCCACGGTTTCGCACAAATGGCCCCTCGCTAATTTCATAATAAGGAAGGTCGCCTGTTTTTGACAGCATGGTAATTCTTCTTCCCTTTCTACTAGCTGATATCTGTAGTATCACCCTGCTGGACGTCACCATTTCTTCAAACGAGGATATAACAATTGCTTGCTTATCGCATCTACGCGCCACTACAGAGTTAATGGTTTCCGGAATTGAATATCTGGCAGGACAAAATCCTCACTTTTTCGGGGAACGAAAATGATGATTCCCTTATGGCGATAAAATTTTACAAATTACAAGCGATTAGTCCGTCATTCATAATCCAGCCGTCGTCCATTAGAGAATATCCGCGTCCATAATCCAAAGACCTATTCCATTTTCCATATAACAGTATTAGCACCAAATTCAAAAAGACAATCATAGTATACATAAACATAGGCTTGTTTCCTGCAAGAGAGAAGCGGTCAACGGTTTTCAATGATGCCGGCAAGACATCATGATGTTCCAAAAATATCAAATCCGTATCGCTGATCAGTATTCTTAATCCATAATATTCGTTGTAAAGTCGTCATCTAAAGAATGATGTATCTCAGTCACGCTTTGATTGTGACTGTTCATATGAGTACCATGAGGATCTTGAAGTACATGGGTTCATACGGCCCTAGCCCCGGGTTAAGCGGAATTAGACACAAGTTACGAAACGTAGCGCCATAGATCTTGCACGCTACGTTCGTATTTTGCTATCAGCATGCGATATGTATCGCCAAATTTGAGAAACTTTGAGTGTAGGCGCTTGGTGGAATAGCCCTGTTTTTTACTCCTCAGCCCTACGGGCTCAGGAGTATTGTTGTGGCCCCAGCAGTGTGTCTGTCCGTCTGTCCGAGCCGTATCGCGAAAACTATTGCGAGGAAGTTCTTGAAACTTACAGGTTATGATCCTTTTATTTTTTACTTGTGCCTTTGAAACTTTCAGGTCTAACCGGTCATTAATTATTTTTTTACATTTTTTTTTATTTTTCTACCATTTTCCAGTCTTCTAAAAAGGGATCTCCAAGTATGCATGCATTAGGCCTACTTTCATACTGATTTACATACTCTTCCTGGCATGTAGCCTATCAGAGCTCCATATTAAAGTTGTATGTCTGCCATTGGTTCATTCGGTGTAGTGCAGGACTCATTTGCATATTCAGTAGTCTGGTATTGCCAGTGACTCATTCATATGGAATGTATGAACACATTACTTAGATCTAATGCAGATCCAGCAGTTTTGCTTCTTTGGAGCTTCTTACTATTAAAGTGACAGTCAACACCCACATTTTAAAACCAGCAACATGGTATTAAGTCCTGATATCTGATTTATTTGTGCATTTGGCTAGAAAGTGTTACACCAAACACTGGCAAAGAAGAGGGCTTAATTATCATATCATAGAACTCAATGAACCACTCCCCTTCACAGCTGGGCTTAAATTAACCCTTTCACCGATTATTTCCCCTGACAAAAGTGACCTGCTGACGATCAATTCCGTGAGAACTGTTAAAATGTGTATATGTTGTCTTTGGAATGCTAGAAATTTTGTTTGTTTCCGAGATTTGCAGAAAAACATAAGAATACAATACAATACACACTCCAGTGTTATTTGCTCTAGTTTTATAGCAAGATAAATAAAATAGCATACAAAATTAGGTTTTACTGCGAGAGAATGCGCTTTTCCCCGGCTTTCTCGACTTAAAAACGTCAAAATCCAACGGAGAAATCGTCTTTTTTCGACCGCATTTGACAGCGTTTTTCTCGAGTTTTACTTTGCCAATCTTCATGTTTGACCTCTCATTTGAAAGCGTAACCTTTCACCTTTCTACTCAGGAAATAACCTGGAATGGATGGCAAAATAAAACGGAGGATACGATTGGATTGTAAAATGATGTCATTCCATCATTCCAGCCACTGTCTACGCTCGTCTCAAATCTGTTGGCTGATAGAGGTCACGTGGGCAAAATGACGCATACCGATTGGCTCGTCGGCCGGCGGGGGAATCCATCTTGAATGAAATGGATTTTTGCTTGACACACGTTGTGGATCAAGACTCGTAAAAATATGGAAATAAATTTCGTCGATCGTCGTTGGCAGTTTTAATCGTCTGGGGAATATTCACCACACTTTAGCAGTCGTGTAAGTTCAAAAATACAGGAGTTAGGAAGAGGTTTTCAATGATTTTTTCCATTTCTGAGGCTTGCTGCCGACAGGCCCGTCACACGGTATGTGAGGAAAAATGCATTTTTTGCTCCGATTTTTTCCGTTCAACATCTAATTTTGCTGTCCGTCTGTCCGAGCCGTATCTCGATAACTATTGCAAGGAAGTTCATGAAACTTACAGGTTATGATCCTTTTATTTTTTACTTTTGCCTTTGAGACTTTCATGTCTAACCGGTCATTAATTATTTTTTTACAATTTTTTTTATTTTTTCCAATCTTCTAAAAAGGGATCTGCAAGTATGCATACATTAGCCCGACTTTTATACTGATTTACAAACTCTAACTAGCATGTAGCCAATCAAGAGCTCCATAGTAAAGTTGCATGTCAGTCATTGGTTCAGTGTAGTGTATGACTGGGAGAGGATGAAAGTGCACGTGACTTTGCTTTGGACCGTACCGTACATTCGGAACTCCCGAGCGGAAATCTACGAAGGGGACCGATTCTACGCTCGGGGGACGACAACATGAATTTCCTATGAATCTTCAGATGTGACGCGCCGGAACGGTTTAATACGCATGGCTCCGAAGCCCAATCACTCTCGCGGAAGCCTTAATCCCCGACCAGCAAATATTTCCCTGCG
>JAVTVY010032338.1:0-15269 GCA_036873755.1 Hanleya hanleyi
CCCGGTGACGCTGCGTGTCTATCTGGGTACAGTGGGTGCCTAGGAAGTCGTATCCTAGAAGAGCGTCCACTGTCAGATCTCCGACTATCATCCTCTGTGTTCGTGTGGTACCGTCAATAGTGATTTTAAAATCAGCTTCACCCTTCAGGGGCATCAGCGTACCGTCAGCCATACGAATACTAGCGTAAGATGGGCTACTCAAGGCTGGTCTGAGCCGCGGACTCAGCTGCTGGTATACTTTCTCGCTCAGGAGGGAAATCGACGCCCCCGTGTCAACACAACACCACATCTTCACTGGCCCGATCTGGGCAGGTAAATAAAGTCCAGCTTCCCCGGAAGTATTAACTTTGGGAGGACTCTTGGGCGATCTCGGCGGTTTAGAGTCATCTGTTCTGGACACATCTGGACAGTCCGCCCGGTAATGACCCTCTCTGCCGCACGACCAGCAAGCATTACTTCGCTCCCGATACCCATACGTCCGTTGTTGACCTCTGGTGTATCTTTGTGGTCGTCGCCGTGGTTGAGGTTGAGACTTTCGCATTATTTCTTCCATCAATTCTTTGATCTGTTTTCTCAGGCGAGCTTCAGATTCTTCGTCATCCTCAGAGGTTGCAGCTAATCCCTCATCTTTACTAGAAACCGTGGACTTCGCGGTTGCCCAAGTCTTACGGCGTTGCGAGGACTTGAATGCTTCTACTTCTACAGCAGAGTGTACAGCTGCATCTAAGGTCCTCGGCCGCGTCTGCCATACAAGAAATCTAAGCTCGTCTCCAATAGCCTCCAAAAACTGATCCTTTGCCAAGGTATCCTGTACGTCATCTCCGGCATCGGGATATGCCTGTTGTGCAAGCCGAATTAATGCCTGAGCTAGGCCCGGAAGATCTTCTGACTTCTCTCGGTATCTGGATTTTAACTGCGTTTTATACAAATCTAGTTGATTCGGCGGGGCAAACCGCTTCTCCAAGGCATCCCTCAATCGTTCATAGTCAGCACTCCCTGGTTCTGATTTCAAGCTGGCCAACAGCTGCTGGGCAGATCCTCGGAGGGCGACGGCCAGATATTGACCCCGTTGTGAGAATGTCCATCCGTTGATAGCAGCACAGTGGTCGAAATGGGAGAGATAATCCCGTAATGGCGTTGTCCCATCATAGGTAGCTGCCTTTGCCGCAGTCAACATCGGTCGCCTCGCCTCAACCGCAGGGGTCGAGGTTTGTAATGGCTGCCTCCAGCTCATGGGCTCATCTTGTCCTCTCCCCGGCGGCGGTGGCGTCTGATCGCAACCCAGCTGCGACCCAGACATATATTCGTTTCGCCGTTTATCATCAACCGTTTCGGCAGCCTCACAACTCGCATTCAGCTCTGCGACGTCGTTTTCAGTGTCCGGTCGTCTGATCGCCTCTCTTTCCTGAATCTGACTGGCATTGATTCTGGACATCTGGATCGCTATCACCGATACAGTCCTGGCCATAGACCCCATGGTTTGTCGTAGCTCGGCAATCTCTTCCATCATCTGTACGGTCGAATCGTCGTCACGTTGTTCGTATCGGCCCCCGGGACCGTGGTTATCAGAACCAGAGTCTTTAGGGGCTCGATAACTTCCATTCTCGTCGGGCAACGTCTGCCACGCAGGTATCGGCGACAGGTCAGCTGGGGGAGCCGACAGCACTGTGTCCAGCTCTACTGTGGACAGGTCCAGCAAATCCACTCTCTTCGGCGCCTCAAACGCTGATCGTCTGGTCCCCAATCCTCGTCGTGACTCTTCACGGTCTCTCGGAGTTGGCGTTGTGGACAGCTGCCGCTGGCTTCTCGTCCTCCCTGACTGCCAGTCGCTGTACGCTGGACGTAGTTCGGCGCCGACATCTCCAATACTCATGCTTGGTTTTCTGGTTTCTTCCCAGCGTGGTCCCTTCTCCATCGGTTTCCCGGTGTTGGCCATCCCACCGCTGCCACCAGTTGTGACGTTCGAGCGGTCAGAAAACGTCTATCTTTGCGGTGTACACGAGACTTGAGGCGGCCTGGTCTCAGGCCCCAGTGACAAATTGTCAGGCTGATGTGAACGCAGTCTCGTATGACTGGAATTGGCCAACGAGGAAGGTCCGATTCAACCTGTCACCTTGTCTGGATCGAGGAGGTAGGAAGGGGGGACCTGTAGAAACAACCAAGGCAATAATAAAGTAATAATATTGTATTCTGCAATGTACACAGCTCTGTACGCGCACAATACCTGTAATAAAGATCCCTACTCTAGAGGTAGTTATCGTTAAGTGTTATCTTTATCTTAAAGAGAAAGACTAATAATATACAGTATATACAAGAGACCCTATCTATGACGCGTCACGGCCCAGTCTCGTCCAGACTGGCTCTCGTCGTGGTATGGTACGGCGTCTCTGGTTCCTCTCCGGTCGTAGGCGTAGCCCCGGACTGTATGGAACATCTACCGTGTCAAGATTACACGGCCCATTTCATCTAAGCGTTATTAATCGTCTCTGGAATCCTCTCCGTATCACTGCCTCTCCTAGCAGTAGCCCTTCGGCGGGGTCGGTCTGTACAGCACACCACAGCGTCTTCGGCGGCAGCCCCTTTCGGCTCGGCAGACCTCACGTCTTCGGCGACTCGAATTCGGCGGCCCGAATTCGGCGACCCGTCTTCGGCTCGGCAGACTTCACGTCTTCGGCTCGGCCCGAATTCGGCGACCCGTCTTCGGCTCGGCACACTTCTCGTCTTCGGCTCGGCCCGATTTCGGCGACCCGTCTTCGGCTCGGCCCGATTTCGGCGACCCGTCTTCGGCTCGGCAAACTTCTCGTCTTCGGCTCGGCCCGATTTCGGCCCTCACGGCGTTGACCCAAGGACGAGTTAATAGGCTCAGATTGTCTGCATATATATGTGGTAATAACGCCCTGGTCTCGGAGGTGTATTATTACCTTACAATGTAATGTAAATTAATATCAATGATTTGTAATAGAATTCAAAGACTTGCGGCAAAGCATAATTCGAGCCCTGCGGCAGTGTAAATATGTACAATGGATGTAAGCTTGTGTTATCAGTTACTCCTAGCCGAGGCCTGTGAATAACTAGTGTAGATGATTGTGATTAGATCTATTCCGTCCCTAAGGCCGACGATCTTGTATGTAAGCAAGTATGTGTTATTGATCGCATCTAGCCGAAGCCTGTATACGACCAATAGGAGTAAGGTGGGTGAGTGAATTAGACGTACGCAATTCTCGGTCGTAACCTCGAACGCTAGTCTGTGTTGAAGTGCGAGCTAGTGTGAGCTGTATGTGCAGATCTCGTCCCGAAGGCCGATGATCTGGTATCTGTGTGTGAGTAAGTATTTGTAATCATGTAAAATACATAGCCAACGCTAGCGGTGATAATTTGCTATTAACCGAGGACGGCGGCAAAGTACTTCGGCCCGGTGCTCAGGTAGAGGACTACACTGAACCTGTTCCTATGTACGAATACCACTGGCTAATAAACAGTTAATCACCTATTGCCGAAGCAAAACGTTAGCCGCGGACAAAATACCAGACTTTAGTGCGCCATGCATGCTGAATAACCACTACTGCAGACGTGCGAATCACCGTGGACTTCTCGTCCTCAGATACTGTGCGTGTTAGTATCTATTATTCCTAAGCTATGGCTCGGCTCTCGGCTGTCCAACCCAGTTCGGTGCTATTTCGGCAATAGATCGGCACTTTCGGCCCTTTCGGCGCATTTGCGGCGATCCTGTCGCTGTGCTCTCCCGCACGATACTTACTGGCCGAATGTCTATGACAGAGTGCCGAACGTCCATTTCTCTACGTCTTATATAGGCTCTGGCTCCCAGAATCCTTTGCGCGCCCAAACATGGCAGCCCCCATAAAACGAAAGTATAGACTCCGGCGGTGTTGGATTTCGTGTCAGATCAACAGAGTTCGACTTCTCTCGCCCGGTTTCGATGCAAGATGCGTGTCAGGGATATTTACACTTCCCTCGCTGAAAGTTTCAGCGCACAGTTAATACAGGTAAGTCGAATATCCACCATTATCGGTCCATTCACAATGCTATTTACACTGTCAGCATTAGAACGAAAATAACATTCTGCAGGTCACGGGCATTTTCGTCACACATGTATGGGATAGTATTGTATTGGAGTATTGGAGTCATTTTTTGTTGTTGTGGATTTTACTGTGGGTTGTGGCACCTTGTTTTCTTTGTCTCGCGATGTAGAACACGATGGAAAGGGTCTCCAGGCCAGGGGTTGAGTTTCGCTGAAAAGTTCAGGCAGCTCTGCGGTGAACATATTAGGTTCATTTTGGCAAACTGAACAATGTTATTCCCAATGGGGAACCCACTCATCGACATTTGCGGTATGGGTGTAGCCCCTTGTTTCTTCATCTCTTTAGCCCTAGCCTGAAGAATAGCGAAAATATTTAGTGGGGGTCACTCCCCCCCAAGGCTGCGATACACCCCAAATCGATCAGGCCAGATAGGGTTAAAATTACTGCTGGCAGAGCCAAACTAAATGGTTGGTACAGTATCTCAACAGGACCAACCTCATCCACTTTGTCATTCTTATTTCAGAACGTATGCAATGGAAATTCTTCTTCTATCGATGCTTTGTCTGGTTGGTACTGCGAAAGGTGTTGAATCAGGTATGTATTATTTCATTTCTCAAAATCTTTATGATTCAAGGAGATCTTTCCTGACTAATACTGGGCATTGTAAGTGCTGTTTTCACCTCAAGCAATTTATGCTAGAAGAACTTATATATCCCCTCAGAAATCAGATCGACATTGCATAATCATTATGGATATGGAGAGGCTAATGGAGTGTAATATATCTGTTAAAATATAGGAACAGGAATAAGACAGAACCTCAGTCTTTCAGTCATTCAAATAAAACGCCCAATAGTCACCATACATCTTCCAGACTGATAACCTAGTGATGGGTCTAGCCTTTTACATATCCCCTTTCTACTTAGAAGATGTTATAAATGTGTGTGTGGGTTGTAGAACCATGAAATGATAGTGTAACGAAAGTGCAGAAATGCAAGCGACCCCTTGGGTTCCCCTTTAATAAATCACATCAGGTGTTTTGATATGTGACTACGGTGAAAGCGAAAGTGACAGTGTGTTTACGTGTGCGGTTCACTTACCTGATTGAATTCAACGTTGTAACTTTCCTAGAGTGAACTACAATGATCCAGGAGACAGTCAATGCCTCGAAATCCCGGTGAAATTACCTCAAACGATCAGTTGAGACGGCGAAAGAGACCATGGTGAAGCTCGCTTGCTTCGTTGTTGATGACGTCAGCCAGGATTGCGGAAGTATTGGAGCGATATGCAAATGTAGGACAGTGAACTTTTAGGTCGTCGTGTAAATTAACTAGAGAGAATCGAAGGCTGAGATTTGCAAGTTAAGTTCGTTATGAATTATGATTTGTTCCTCCATAGCCATATTTTTCCAGCGGAGTCCAGATAAATGGATCGGGGAGTCTTGTATAATGACATAAAAGAGGGCGCTGGCATCGTCGACTTCTGTTTTTACCTTTATCCGCAGAAGATCGGTAGGCCTATATAAGACACGCTCCCGCTAAAACGAGGCAGTCTACCAGAAATCTTGAGGCGAGAGGACGCGTAATATATTGGGGAGAAGAGATATTATAGATTGCCGCCGCTGGGCCGGAGAAGAGCCGTGATCAGGCCGCCGAATTTCTGCCGCCGCCGCCGAATTTAATAGCACACATTTACATGTCCGGGCTGCGTTTACTTTAATCTCATCTCTACCTGACTCGACCGTACTGCATAGTCGTGCGTGTTCAGCACTGGGAATTGAGGTATAGACACTTTAATAGCTTTGACGCTTAGTTCTATCTCTACCCGACTCGACCGTATTGCACAGTCGCGCGGGTCTAGCTCAGGGAAATAACTAAATGCGTTAGTGTTGACAGCGTGGCCAAACTTTAACTTCATCTCTACCTGACTCGACCGTATTCCACAGTCGTGCGTACAGCACTGGGGTTAATGGTATCGATGTAGCTTTAGCCGGTAGGGGATGCTCGTCTCTGTGAAGAGGCTGCAGCTATACTAAATTAATCACAAATCATATATAAACGATTATCCATTCACACACCCATAAGCATACAGTCTCCCACAACCCTGTACATACGTTATATAATTCACGGCCAATCATATATTAATACTGTCCCATACAGTAGTAGTAAAAGGGGGAATCCTTGCCCAGATGCCCACATATTGCGGATGACCATACAGTAGTAGTAAAAGAGGGTTCCTAGACCAGGTGACCATCTATTGGGGATGTCCAAACAGTAGTGGTAAAAGAGGGATACTAGACCAGGTGCCTACCCATCCACCGTGTGTTATCGACGTCCGTGTGCCAGTTCCTATGCGGACCGTATAGCCATGCAATCTAGCCTTGATGATTCGTCCTTGGAGCCGGGCCGCGGCGTAAGTCACCGTGAGCGGGGTCGCTCAAGACTGGGGGTTTATTCCTGCGAGGGATGCCGTCTGCTGCTGTGGTGAATCGTGCGGTTGATTAGTCCTGCGGTGTTACAGAGAGACGGACCGGTGCCGTAGAAGCCTTCGTACTGTGAGAGTACTGTCGTGCCCAGGCCTGATGATCTAGTGCCTAGTGACGTGCCCAGGCCAGATGATCTAGTGCCTGTGACGTTGCATCCATTGACATTTACCAACGCGTGGAGGGGCCAGGTCCTGTAAGACGAGACACGACGACGAGGAGAAGTCCATACAGCCCGAGCGTAGAAGAAGACCGGGGGAAGGAAGATAGACAGCAGACTTACCCACGGAGAGGCCAGGTCGTGTAAGATTAGACACGACGTGAAGTCCATCCATACGGGAGTGGACGAAGACACCGAGAAGGAAGACAGACGCTGGACCCAACCACGAAGACCTGGGGAAGGAAGATAGACGCTGAACTCAACCGCGAAGGAATCGGTCGGGACCAGACTGTGGCTGTGACCAGGCCTGATCTCGATTTAGATAGGGCTCCCGCGATATTTTGTATATATCTATCTATTATATTGGACTTCGGTTAAAGATAACTATAAGAGTGTAGGTAAACGTGATTCGTAGATCAGGGATATTCTTTTCAGGAAATGTACCCTACCGCGATCTGAATCCTGCATACCTGCTCATAGAATTATATGTCAGTATTGTATTAATTTGCTTTGGTTGTCATTACAGATCTTCCTTTCCAGCCTCCTCGATCCAGACAAGGTGACAGATTGAATCGAACTCCCTCGTTGGCCAAGATCAGTGCACGAGTGCGTTCACGGTAGCCTGACAGTTTGTCTTGTTGACTTTGCGCACTCTCTTGTGGATCTGAAACATCCCTCGAACGTTTTCAGTCCGGCCGGACCGGAATAGCTGACATCTTCACTATTAAGTTGAGTCATCTCGTCTCTGGAACTTTGATTTCTCAGTATCGTGGACAACAGGCCGCGGAGACGCCGGGATGAATCATCTTCGGTGACGTGGAATGGGCCATTACAGACGTCAACGCGCATGGAGGGACCTAGACGGCCGAAAACAACGGTGGTGAAGGTCGCTACCTATGACGGTACCACGCCGGCAGGGTCAGGGGCAGGGTCAGCAGGGTCAATACCTAGCCGTCGCTTTACGGGGGTCAGCACAGCAAGTACTAACCAGCCTTAAGTCTGCACCGGGCAGTACCGACTACGACCGTTTGAAGGAAGCCCTGGAGAAAGGCTTTGTCCCTCCGAATCAGATGGACCTGTACAAGTCGCAGCTGACGTCTAGACAACGCGAGAGAGATGAAGATCTTCCGGGCCTGGCTCAGTCGTTAATCCGCCTGACACAGCTGGCTTACCCTGATGCCGGAGACGACATTCAAGATACCCTTGCCAAGGATCAATTCCTGGATGCCATCGGTGATGAGCTGGGATTTCAAGTCTGGCAGACAAGACCTAAGAACTTGGATGCCGAGGTACATGCGGCCGTTGAGATGGAAACGTTCAAGAAATATCGTTGACATGAAACATGGGAAAAAACCAGAGCTGTTCATGGCGAGAAAAAGATGGGAACGGATATTCAGCAGCTGAGAGAAATGAAGCGGTTATTGGAACAGCTTCCGGGAGACACTGAATCACCGTGACGTCAACGGCCACGACGATACCAGTCGAGATGGGGACATAGGCGTGGCCGACAACGACCATACGGTAACCGAGACTGGACACCAAGGTGCTGGACATGAGGTAAAAATGACCATTATCGAGCGAATTACCCCGAAGGCCGTAGACGAGATGGTTCTCGACAGCCGGATCTACCAAAAACGTCCTTGGCGGCACCCACGTTTCAACTGGTGGTGGACGATACGGGCGATTTTCCTCGCAGATACAAGCCTGGTGATGAGGTTTGCTTGAGAGGGCCTTTTATTGTGAAAGAAGCCCTTACTGATGTGACATATCGCATCGCCGACGAGGCTGGTGGCCTCCGTGTAGTCCATCATGCGCTTCCTAAGCCCTTCTATCCCAGAGAGACGTCGGATAGTGAGAGTGGGAGCCCACGACGGTCTTTCCATATCTGGTGGAGCACCCAGCCGCAGTGAGATCTCCAGCACCTCGGCAGACGAGAAGTGGGCGGAGAACCGGCGTCCTAGGAGATTCGCAGATTACGAGGTTGGATTACCGCCTGATCCCCCTGTTGAAGTCGAGTCGCCTCATCCGGAAGAGCAGACGGGCTTGCCGGAGACGTGGGAGTCCTCCACGAACGACTCGCGGACGTCGTATCCAGCTACCAGGGCGCTTTAATGAATACGTTTTAGCCTGTCAGTGGACAGGAGATGCACGACCGTACGTTCGAAGAAATACGGCTGATGCCTGTGATCGTCGAGGGATGACCTGTGATGCTGGGCCGACATGCAGGTACTCCTGTGGGCGACGAAAACAGGCTGGCTGACCCCGAGGCTTCACTGCCTCGGATGCATGATGCATGACTCCAGCAGGAGACAGCTATGGCCTGCTGTGGACCTGATGTCCATTCTACCTGACGACGACTTGGTCAAGAAGTCAAGAAGCCCGTCGCCCTGTAATTTTTTGTATATACGCTGTAAATATGTTCTGTTCTGCTGGTAGCGTGACAAGAGCCATGATGAGGGCGTCAGGTTTTTCGAAGGCGGGGGTAGTGTAACGAAAGTGCAGAAATGCAAGCGACCCCTTGGGTTCCCCTTTAATAAATCACAGGTGGCGTTTTGACATGTGACTACGGTGAAAGCGAAAGTGGCACTGTGTTTACGTGTGCGGTTCACTTACCTGATTGAATTCAACGCTGTAACTTTCCTATAATGAACTGCAATGATCCAGGAGACAGTCAATGCCTCGAAATCCCGGTGAAATTACCTCAAACGATCAATTGAGACGGCGAAAGGGACCATGGTGAAGCTCGCTTGCTTCGTTGTTGATGACGTCAGCCAGGAATGCGGAGGTATTGGAGCGATATGCAAATGTAGGACAGTGAACTTTGAGGTCGTCGTGTAAATTAACTAGAGAGAGTTGGAGGCTGAGATTTACAAGTTAAGTCCGTTATGAATTATGGTTTGTTCCTCAATAGCATATTTTTCCAGCGGAGTCCAGATAAATGAATCGGGGAGTGTTGTGTAATGACATAAAAGAGGGCGCTGGCATCGTCGACTTCTGTTTCTACCTTTATCCGCAGAAGAGCGGTAGGCCTACATAAGACACGCTCCCGCTAAAACGAGGCAGTCTACCAGACATTTTGAGGCCAGAGGACGCATAAATATATTGGGGAGAAGAGATATTATAGATTGCCGCCGCCGGGCCGGAGAAGAGCCGTGACCAGGCCGCCGAATTCCTGCCGCCGCCGAATTGGAGAAGAGCCCTCGCCGAATTTAATAGCACACATTTACATGTCTGGGCTGCGTTTACTTTAATCTCATCTCTACCTGGACTCGACCGTATTGCACATTCGTGCGGGTACAGCACTGGGAATTGAGGTATAGACACTTAGCGTTGACGGTTAACCCTATCTCTTACCCGACTCGACCGTATTGCATAGTCGTGCGGGTCTAGCTCTGGTAAATAACTAAAGGCGTTAGTGTTGACAGCGTGGCCATACTTTAACTTTATCTCTATCTGACTCGACCGTATTGCCCAGTCGTGCGGGTACAGCACTGGGGTTAATGGTATCGATGTAGCTGTAGCCGGTAGGGGATGCTCGTCTCTGTGAAGAGGCTGCAGCTATAAGAAATTAATCACAAATCATAGATAAACGATTATCCATTCACACACCCATAAGCATACAGTCTCCCACAACCCTGTACATACGTTATATAATTCACGGCCAATCATATATTAATACTGTCCCATATAGTAGTAGTAAAAGGGGGAATCCTTGACCAGATGGCGACATATTGCGGATGACCATACAGTAGTAGTAAAAGAGGGTTCCTAGACCAGTTGACCATCTATTGGGGATGTCCATATAGTAGTGGTAAAAGAGGGTTATTAGACCAGGTGCCTACCCATCCACCGTGTGTTATCGACGTCCGTGTGCCAGTTCCTATGTGGACCGTGTGGCCATGAACTCTAGCCTTGATGATTCGTCCTTTTATTCCTACGGGGGGTGCCGTCTACTGCTGTGGTGAGCCGTGCAGTTGATTGGTCCTGCTGTGTTACAGAGAGACGGGCCGGTGCCGTAGAAGTCTTTGTACTGTGAGAGTACTGTCGTGCCCAGGCCGTCCGCATCCATCGACAGTTACCAACGCTTGGAGGGGCCAGGTCGTGTAAGACGAAACACGACGACGACGAGAAGTCCATACGGTCCGAGCGTAGAAGAAGACCGGGGGAAGGAAGATAGACGACGGACTTAACCACGGAGGGACGACGGAGGAGACACGACGTGAAGTCCATCCATACGGGAGTGGACGAAGACCCGGTGAAGGAAGACAGACGCTGGACCCAACCACGAAGACCTGGGCAAGGAAGATAGACGTTGGACCAAACCACGAAGAAACCGGTCGTGACCAGACTGTGGCTGTGACCAGGCCTGATCACGACTTAGATAGGGCTCCCGTGATATCTTGTATATATCTTTCTGTTATATTGGACTTCGGTTAAAGATAACTATAAGAGTACAGGTAAACGTAATTCGTAGATCAGGGATCTTCTTTTCAGGAAATGTACGCTACCGTGATCTGAATCCTGTATACCTGCTCATAGAATTATATGTCAGAGTAGGTTAACCGGAAGACTATACTGTGAAGTCATGTGACTCTGTCAGTATGTCGGCACCTCTTCCCACTTCCCTTGTATGTGTTGTAATTTTTACCTGTATATGGCGAGATTCTGCTGGTGGACGTTTCGTCCCCGAGGCCCGCCCCCTGTAGAGACCTTTTGGTCTTTGATATATATTGGCATTTGTGGGAAGTTGATGCTGGTTCGACATCGGGTCTTACAGACTAGTCTTTTGTGTTAAGTACCGTCATTTTCATCTGACGACGATACAGCTCACCAATCCCCAGTGTATGAGTTGTCACAGCGAAACAGCTCACCAATTATCAATATACGAGTTGTCAGAGCATTTCCATCATAGCTCTAGATTTGTATCTAATACCGCTCATGCCGGTGCTAGGGGCCGTGTGGTCATATCATCCAAGTTGCCACATGAACAGGTATAATAAAAGCGTACGTGAGATACAACACATATCACGAATCGTTAGATTCTTGGTATGTGCTTTAGAATAGGTTAACCAGAAGACTATACTGTGAAGTCATGCGGCTATGTCAGTATGTCGGCACCTCTTCCCACTTCCCTTATATGTGTTGTAATTTCAGTCATTCAAAAGAAACGCCCAATAGTCATCATACATCTTCCAGACTGATAACCTAGTGATGGGTCTAGCCTTTTACATATCCCCTTTCTACCACTGGTGATAAGAATGGAATATACGGCGACTCCATCAGAGGGTAAGGGGGCAACAAAGCTTCAATGGCAACAAAGTGTCAGGCTATAGCCGTTTCTTCTAACAGACTGTGGTAGACATAACCAATGTGCACGGATGATTGCTTTAGAAGCTTTGTTTGTGCAAACATGACATGATATTATGGCATCGCCCAGAAAGGGCTGGTTGAGAAGATGTTATGAATGGGTGTGTGTGTTTGTCGAACCATGAAATGATACTATGGCCTCGTCCAGAACTCGCTGGTTTAGAAGATGTTATGGGCGGGCGGGTGTGTGTGTGTGTGTCTGTGTGTTTAACCAACCATGAGATCTTCTAAACCGGTCACTTCTGGATGGATACCATAATTTCATGTCATGCTTCGATAAACACAACCACACAATCATAACATCTTATTAACCAGACAATTCAGGACGAGGCCATAACATCAGGTCATGGTTCGATAAACACCTCCCCTCTCATAACGTCTTCTCACTCAGCTTATTCTGGAAGGAAACCATAATACCATGTGATTGATGTGTTTATCGATTCATGACATGATATTATGGTGTAGTCCAGAACGGTTTGATTTGAAACATGTTATGCGTGGGTGTGTTTATCGTCTCCACATCCGCATTTTGTTACCAAACCTCTTTTCCAGTGATAAAATGTAATTAGCCATCAGTGTACTAGAACTAGTTCCATTATATAATAAATACAATGATATATTGATCTGCTGTTCCTGGAACTCCAGTTCAGTTCAGTTCAGTTTATTGCAAAGGAATCAGCAGATGCTGTTTTTCATCCGTGCAGATTATTTACAATATTTACATAAAAACAATAAAAACCTAAAACAATAGAAACAATATCACAGCGAGACAATGATTATATAAATGATTACGGGGTGATCACGATTTACATATTTCCGAGCTGCTGGAAGGTACTAACAAACCTATGAAATGTGGTACATATGGCAAAACACGCAGGAAGAAGATGTTGCCGAGGAACGACACCTGTATCCACCACGTACCGTATGAGATATGTTCGCATCCAGGGGATTATTCAGTTTTGATATAACAATGAATCGCTACCACGATAAAAAATTTGGTGTCATATGTCAGCATATGATTTTAATCATTCTAATTGGATGTCGTCGAACATAGGTCCTTTAGGTAGACTTTTTTCAAGAATACTGCGTCGATTGTCCCGCGTATATGCGAATTAAATAAGAATTATTTCAACTAATTCCGCATTAGAAGAAAGAATTGTGATTCAAGTAATTTCTCTCAATGTTACGTGGATGTGTTTAGTAATCGTTCATCCATGTAAAACATTCAGTGCAAATTACGTTACGTTTGTCTAAATTGTCTCATTATTAGCTGTTATAGACTGGGTGAGACTGCCCTGTTACAGTTCTGAGTTCAGAATTACGTTAAGTATGTCTAAATTGTCTCATTATTATCTGTTATAGACTGGATGAGACTGCCCTGTTACAGTTCTGAGTTCAGAATTACGTTAAGTATGTCTGAATTGTCTCATTATTATCTGTTATAGACTGGGTGAGACTGTCCTGTTACAGTTCTGAGTTCAGAATTACGTTAAGTATGTCTAAATTGTCTCATTATTATCTGTTATAGACTGGGTGAGACTGTCCTGTTACAGTTCTGAATTCAGAATTACGTTAAGTATGTCTAAATTGTCTCATTATTATCTGTTATAGACTGGGTGAGACTGTCCTGTTACAGTTCTGAGTTCAGAATTACGTTAAGTATGTCTAAATTGTCTCATTATTATCTGTTATAGACTGGGTGAGACTGTCCGGTTACAGTTCTGAGTACCTTATCGTGAGAGGAAGTGTTTCGTACACTAACGCCAAGGAACAATGTAATAATGATGGGGCCCACCTAGTCCATCTGGAAACAATAGAGGAGGCTACGGCTGTTCACAACAAATATCGATCCACAGGTACCGTCTTATTGCACTTCTTAAATCATTGTTTTTCACGTTCTATATACAACACATGTTTACATTTCGAATAAGATGCTGCATTTTTCTGATACACCATTCTCTAGATAACGACTTTGCAGCAAAACTCATATGAATTAAGAATACTGATCAAGGATACGGATTCGATATTTTTAGAACGTCATGATGTCTCCCCAGCATCATTGAAAACTGTTGACGTCTCTCTTGCAGGAAACTAACATGTGTATACTATGATATCTTTTTAATTTGGTGTTAATGCTGTTATATGAATTATGCCTTTGGGTTATGTGCAATCCTTTAACGGCTGAATATTGAATGAGGGACAATATGTATTGAATGTATCGTAATTAATGCATCGCTGGCATAAACAGTCCACGATTCTGTGAAACAGAAATCTGACTATTCAAACATATTTATCAGTAACTTTGCTATTGTTCGCTGGGTAAAAGGCCAAAAGTACGCTAACAGCATTATGTTCTCGGCTAGACGATTCCACCAGTGTATGAGGAACATATCGGGTCAATAATCACCCGGGACTAGATGAAGTATAACTCCGTATTTCTTTTTACCTGAACTACATCATCAACTTCAGGATTTCCAAGGGCGCCTGAAGGTCTCCAAAAGTGGAGACTCAGAGGCTCGTGTCCTGCTAGGGGGTGGGGGTCTCAGAGGCTCGTGTCCTGCTAGGGGGTGGGGGTCTCCCTCACCACCAATACGGTTATCAATGGGATCGTGTGATTCGGAAGAATGATGCAATATCTCAGCAATTCACTGTTTGACTCCACAGGTTCAACATGATGACATAAATCGCCATCGGGGGGTCTAACACTCGTTACATTGCCTTTTTGACTCTGATCATCAACATACCAGTAAAACATGCATCGTTATGAAGAACTATCCTTGTATATATTCATAAGAAAAACACAAAACAGAAGCCTATTGAATGTAGACGGGGTTATGTATGGGACGACCTGGCCCCTGCAAACGTTGGTAACTGTCAAAGGATACGGGCAGTCTGGGCACGACAGTACTCTCACAGTACAAAGTCTTCTACGGCATCGGCCCGTCTCTCTGTAAAACACCGCAGGACTAGTCAAATAAACGGCGTGACCGCGCTCAACAGCGACTCACTCCGCGGCCCGGCTCCAAGGACGAATCATCAAGGCTAAAGCTCACGGCTACGCAGTTCACACAGGATCTGGCGATACGAACATCGATAACACACGGTGGATGGGTAGACACCTGGTCTAGGACTCCTTTTTTCCACCACTGTATGGAACAATATTACTATATATGGTTGGCAGTGAATTATATAACGTATATACAAGGTTATGGGAGACTGTGAC
>JAVTVY010032339.1:0-15485 GCA_036873755.1 Hanleya hanleyi
AAACATTCGGTTCAGTCGTTACTTTTTGCAAATCAAATAGGCTTTCAAATATTTGGAAATCCAAACAAATTTCGAGGATTTAGTCATAGCGCGAAAATCTGCGCTCTTCAGTCTCCCTTCTCGCTTACTTTGGCGATCAAAATGGAAAGTTTATATTTCCTTCAACGTTATTTTTCAATAAATTTAGTATCCGGTCTATCGCTTTCATCTGTGATAATACGGAATGGGATTTAAGGCTTTATCGAACTGCCCAAGAGGCATAATGACACTTTTTCACTATTCAAATTGAGGCCTGTTACAGTCTTGATATTCGATTAAAATAATTAATTAGGTTTCTGCATTTACGTTCGTTATATTCTGCGAACTAAATTCCTTGCCACTCTTTCCACGCAGCAAGTCAATACCAAGACATGGTTTGCTTCTTCTATATAAATGATTAACTATTTCATTCTTAGAAAATATCTTCTCATCTGACATGTTCGGCCAAGCCTTTTCGAAGATTGCTAATTTTATTAATTTCTTTTCTTTAAAATCAATTTATGCAAACAAGAAACATTTCTAGTCAGTATCTATGGATATCTTCCTATACTCAATTCGCGAATATGTTTGTCACTAAGTCATTCCGAAGGTGATTCATGTGCGAAGTTTCGGGGCTATTTCACTGAACAAGGTCTGTGCGTAAGAGAATGATGTCGAATTCTAGTTATTATCTTTTGATACATCAAATTGTTGCATTCGCGAAAATGACTGACAAGTTAAAGTCAATGCGAAAGGTATCTAAGTATCAAAATCGAACTCAAAAATCCCTCCAGGAAAACAAAGGCCCTCGCTTTTGGCCACGAGGTCAACTAGATCGTTTTTATGGTCAGTATCTGCTATATATGACGTAATTCCATTCGTAAAACTGATTGACAAAGTAACGTAAATTGTGTATAGAACCAGTAAATTCTAGAAGAAATGGGCTCTGACTTGAGAGAATGATGTCAAATGCAATATATTTCTGCGCATTGTCTGCTGATACACACAAGTATTGAATTTACGGAAGTGATTAATGTTATTCTAAAGGGATTCTGAGAGCGGAAGAGGACGGGAACATCAATACCAGCGAAGCAAGGCCCTGGCTTGCGAGAATGAGGATAGAGAGGCTGTGCTCCGAAAGAGAATCATTCAAAATAGCTATTTGCCAAATGTCATGCTTGTAACCGAAAGTGCACAATATAACTGCACAACTGTGATGTATTGTTAGCGCACAGGAGTGTCTAACTCATTAAATACTACATAGTCATTTCTGTCCCTTCGAAGTGGGCTACCATTTGAAATTGTCCGGTAATGAATGAGTCCATCTGAATCCTTTCGTCGGCAAAATAAGCATTCAAGATTCAAGACGTTATTGTACAAACACCGGTCAAAGGCAGATTACAAAATTTCAAGAGGAATACAAGAAGAGAAACAATGGAACAGTGACATGAATATTAATATTTATATATAAGTTATATCTGAGAGATATGTTATATCTGAGTGTTACCGTTGATATTAGAACCTTGATTTTTGGTACGAAGGTGCATTAGGGACTGTTACCAGCATGTCTCGAGCTGACCTACTTTTGATGAAAATTTATGTTGATTTTTGATTAAAATCACTGGTGATTCTAACTTGGGCCGTGCCCATCTTAATATAGGCAGGATTTCAACTGGGGGTCCAAGAGGTCAGACCGCACTGCGGTGGTCTAATGGTTAGAGCGTCGGCCTCGTAAGCGGTAGGTTCTGGGTTCGATCCCGGGCCGGGTCATACCTAAGACTTGAAAAATGGAACTTGTTGCTCCCTCGCTTACGCTCAGCATTAAGAGGATAGAACAAGGACTGGTTCGCTCGGTGTCAGTATAATGTGACTGAGTGGGGTGTCATGTCTGCCTACGGCATGATATTTCAGTGGGACAGCACTATAAAATGGCAGCATTAGATCTGCTCTGTTACAAGTAGGTGCCCCTGTCCCTCCCCCTCCCCCCCCTTCCCTTCCCCGTCGTGATATAGCTGGAAAAATGTTGAAAGCGACGTTAAACCCTATTCACTCACTCACTCGCTCCAAGAGGTCAGTGCGTGTCGGGGGTCCTAATGCCTACCCTACTTCGTAGGTCCTGTGACGTTATTCACACTATTCACACTATTCACGTGTATTATAAATCCAATCCGGAAATCAACGAAGCAATAATTCATTCCACCAAATATAGTTGCAAATGAATTCAAACGCGCCTGGAGACAGTATTGTCATGTGAGATTGGAGGTTGAAAATAAAAGTGTGGCAGAGATCACACTTTCTTAGCGCATGCGCATTTCAAAAAGTCACAAGAAGAAGAAGAAGAACAAAAACAACGCGAGCCTCCCGTAGACCTGCGTGCCGCAGGTAAAAACTAAGAAATCTAGAAACAATAAGAAACACATGTAAATGCTACTCCCTGTGTTATAGAGTACACTCTTTAAATCTTTCAAATAAATAGCTCTGTTTGTCGCACAAAAACACAAACAAATGGTATGCTCCATTTTGAATTAAATGATAAAGGTAATATTGATAAAATCGCTAATAACGGAATGAATTTTATAGATCATATTTGAAATAGGGATTCATGCAATCTTACGCTTCACCTCTTATTCTGGCATATTTGGTTCACCCATATAACTGAAAAGTACTTACTCATCTTTGACAGCAGCGCCACAGAAATCTGAAGTTAAATTTACAAGGGCAGATATGATAGGCGGTCATTTTTACCTCTCAGCCTATAAGGTTGTGGGGTCTTGTCGTCGGCAAGTACGTCCGGTCGTCTGGTCGTCAGTCGTCAACAATTCTTGTGGCCGGTCTAGAAGCCAAACCGTTGCTTCTAGAGACTTCAAATTTGGTATACAGGATTGTTGGGTGGTCAGCCACAAGTCTATCGAATTTGGGTAATTTATGGTGATTTTGCGGTTTCCATGGCAACGTCACGGAAAATTTGTCAACAATTCTTGTGACCGGTCTAGAAGCCAAACCGTTTCTTCTAGAGACCTCAAATTTGGTATGCAGGATTGTTGGGTGGTCAACCACAAGCCTATTGAATCTGGACCCGATTGGTTGGAAATCTGGCCATCTTTAATTTATGCGAAACCATGAATCTTGTGTATCTCGGAAACCATTTCGCTGTTCATTGTGAAACTTGGTACAGATTATCGATACAACTTGCCGTGCACATCCATATGCAAGTGACCCAGAACGCTATTGAATCTGGACCCGATTGGGTGGAAACTTTGGCGGCCATCTTTAATTTATGCGAAACCATGAATCTTGTGTATCTCGGAAACCATTTCACTGTTCAATGTAAAGCTTGGTATAGATTATCGATACATCAAAAAACTTTAAAGGAATGACCAAACCAGTTTCCCTGATTGGGTGAAAGGCTTGGCGGCCATCTTTAATTTATGCAGAATCTTTAATGATGTATTTCTCTGATACCATTGAAGTGTTCTATACAAAACTTGGTATACAGTATCGATGTATCAAGAGACTTGCAATGAATAACCACATCAGTTCGTCTGAGAGGCGGGAAGGATGGCCGGTCATTTTTAATTTATGCAAAATCATTAATGATCTCTATCTCTGATACCGTTCAAGTGCTCGATGTAAAATTTGGTAAACATCATCGATGCATCAAGAGACTTACAATGAATGACAGAACTGGTTTCTCTGATTGGGCGGAAATCTTGGCGACCATTTTAACTTATGCAGAATCATTAATGATCTATATCTGATACCATTGTAGTGCTTCATATGAAACAACAAATCATCGATACATCAAGAAACTTACAATTAATGACAACCAATTTCTCTGATTTTGTGGAAAACTTTATTGCCATCTTTAATTTATGCAAAATCTATACCTCTGGTACTGTTCAAGTGTTTGGTGCAAGACTTTGTATACATCATCAGTACATCAAGAGAAAAAAAATGAATGACCGAACCGTTTTCTCTGATTGGATGGAAACCTTGGCAGCCATTTTCAATTATGTAAAATCATTGATGATCTATATATCCTCCTTGATACTGTTCAAGTGTTCAGTTTGCTTGGTATACGTCATAGATACATCAAGAGACAAGTAATTACTGTCGGTTTCTCTGATTGGACGGAAAACTTTGCGTCCATTTCTGATTGCAAGTTTTTTGATAATCTGTATATTTGTCACTTGACTGCTTGATGTTCCTGATATTTTCAAAGTAGTACATGTATGGTTCAAATTGAATAGATTGTGAATGACTGGCACCCAGAGCCGAGGGGTTTTAGATGTGCAGCTTCGTATTCCTATCAAAAACTCTATATTACTTGGCTCCCACTGAAAATCGGAAGACTTTTATTATTGTTCAGATTATTATTGGGGTTCAAAGCAAGAATGGCTTGAAACCTTTGTTTTTGTTCAGAATATTTTTTTCTTCCGCCATATTTTTCGCACGTAATATGTCAAACTATTTATTATAGTTCTCCAATTCATCCAACATCCCACACTGAATTTGTCATATTTTATTCTTTTACAAGCCACTGCTGAAGCATCTTCTCCATTCAACCAAATCTGTCAGGCCTTTACATATGTATTTTCCATTCATTGTGTACCAATATACACTGACTAAAACTGTCTGGCTGAGGGGTTGTTGCACCTTTTAGGTGCCGCCTCATGTTTCTGATGTAGTAGGACAAATTTGGTGATACACCGATGAAATATAGAATGGTCAAAATGAATCTATGGCATTAGTGAGCTGCTTTTCTTGATGCCATAGTTAATTAGGTTACCGTTCAATGGAACGATACGGCTAGGGGCCGTTTGGACGTGTTGTGTTTTACATCATCTTGGTGTTAAAGTGAATAGGCACAATCAACGCGTGACGACCTTGCGTGAATATTTTTGAGTGAGGAGTATTTCTGGTGAAATATATACCGAACGAAGTCTTACTTTTATCATTGATAGTAGACTGTAGAACTCTCTGTCAACTAGAGTAGTTACTGTCATCAATGATAGTAGAGTGTAGAACTCTGTCAACTAGAGTATTTGCTGTCATCATTGATAGTAGACTGTAGAACTCTGTCAACTATAGTATTTACTGTCATCATTGAAAGTAGACTGTAGAACTCTGTCAACTAGAGTATTTACTGTCATCATTGATAGTAGAATGTAGAGTTCTCTGTCAACTAGAGTATTTACTGTCATCATTGATAGTAGACTGTATAACTCTCTGTCAACTAGACTATTTACTGCCATCATTGATAGTAGACTGTAGAACTCTGTCAACTAGAGTATTTACTGTCATCATTGATAGTAGACTGTAGAACTTTCTGTCAACTAGACCATTTACTGTCATCATTGATAGTAGACTGTAAAACTCTGTCAACTAGAGTATTTACTGTCATCATTGATAGTAGACTGTAGAACTCTGTCAACTAGAGTATTTACTGTCATCATTGATAGTAGACTGTATAACTCTGTCAACTAGAGTATTTACTGTCATCATTGATAGTAGATTGTAAAGCTCTCTGTCAACTAGAGTATTTACTGTCATCATTGATAGTAGACTGTATAACTCTCTGTCAACTAGACTATTTACTGTCATCATTGATAGTAGACTGTAGAACTCTGTCAACTAGAGTATTTACTGTCATCATTGATAGTAGACTGTAGAACTCTCTGTCAACTAGAGTATTTACTGTCATCATTGATAGTAGACTGTAGAACTCTCTGTCAACTAGGCTATTTACTGTCATCATTGATAGTAGACTGTAGAACTCTGTCAACTGGACTATTTACTGTCATCATTGATAGTAGACTGTAGAACTCTCTGTCAACTAGACCATTTACTGTCATCATTGATAGTAGACTGTAGAACTCTCTGTCAACTAGACTATTTACTGTCATCATTGATAGTAGACTGTAGAACTCTGTCAACTAGAGTATTTACTGTCATCATTGATTGTAGACTGTAGAACTCTCTGTCAACTAGACCATTTACTGTCATCATTGATAGTAGACTGTAGAACTCTCTGTCAACTAGAGTATTTACTGTCATCATTGATAGTAGACTGTAGAACTCTGTCAACTAGAGTATTTACTGTCATCATTGATAGTAGACTGTATAACTCTGTCAACTAGAGTATTTACTGTCATCATTGATAGTAGATTGTAGAGCTCTCTGTCAACTAGAGTATTTACTGTCATCATTGATAGTAGACTGTATAACTCTCTGTCAACTAGACTATTTACTGTCATCATTGATAGTAGACTGTAGAACTCTGTCAACTAGAGTATTTACTGTCATCATTGATAGTAGACTGTATAACTCTGTCAACTAGAGTATTTGCTGTCATCATTGATAGTAGGTGTAGAGGCTCTCTGTCAGCTGAGTATTTACTGTCATCATTGATAGTAGACTGTAACTCTCTGTCAACTAGACTATTTACTGTCATCATTGATAGTAGACTGTAGAACTCTGTCAACTAGAGTATTTACTGTCATCATTGATAGTAGACTGTAGAACTCTCTGTCAACTAGACAATTTACTGTCATCATTGATAGTAGACTGTAGAACTCTCTGTCAACTAGACCATTTACTGTCATCATTGATAGTAGACTGTAGAACTCTCTGTCAACTAGACCATTTACAGACAGTTACAGTAAGCCGCATCCTCAACAGTGATTATTCTTTCGATCTGCGCCATTTAAAAGTGAGACGCCCTTTAGTATTGGTTCACTATTAGGACAAAAGGACTCCTAGCAGAACCGTGTTTCACTCGATGGTTTGTCCACTAGGGGTCTTTTTCAAATTGTGCCTTGAACGCATGTGGATATTGAAAAACTCAAAATGTCTTACGGACGAACTTGATGCTAAAAGTCACATAACGAACATATATGTATCCACGTGGGATTTCTCGACTCTCTATACTACAATCCCTGATCAGGACCTTATTGTCCGTCTTATTTCATTAATAGTATCGGCGATCTAGAAAACTGATGGCCGATATATTAATGACATAAGCTATAAAGCATTATTTAGCTCTACTACATACAGGAGATATCATTCATGGGATGTTTCTTTTTTTGTAGAGTTGCTCGAGTTTCTCATTAATAATACCTATGTGAAATTAGGCAATACAATATATCAACAGCATATAGGTATTCCTGTAGGTACTAATTGGCTGACCTATATCTGTTCTCTTATGAATATGACTATATGCAGACTCTCTCAAAAACAGATTATTTCAAATCTCGTTCCTTTTCATTTACCAAACGCTATATAGACGATCTTCTTGTTGTTGGTAATCGCTGTATAAATGACGCAGTGAAGGATATATATCCACCTTCACTGGATTTGAAGGAAACTAAAGATGGCCCTAGCGGCACATTTTATTTAGACCTATATATCTATAAAAATAAAGGGGGTCTTCTCTCTCGTCGACTTTTCGACATACGAGATGATGAAAAATTCCGCCAATCCTATCTGGACAGTAATATACCAGAGGGACCTGCAAATGACGTATACATATCTCGCCTAGTAGCATTTGCTAGATCCTGCGTTAAATGTGATTTTAATCAACATCGCAAAACACTATTGCAGAAACTTGTCAAACAAGGATATACCGTCAAGCGCCTCCACTAGCAGTTTCTCACATTTGGTGATACGCATCGCATGCTGATAGCAAAAGACGAGCGTAGCGGGCAAGATCTATGGCGGTACGGTTCGTAACTTGTGTCTAATTTCGCTTAACTCGGAACTAGGGGTCGTATGAACCTGTGTATTTCAAAATCATTACAGTGTTCATATGAACAGCCACAATCAAAGCGTGACTGAGATACATCATACTATAGATAACGACTTTACAACGTATATCATATGTATTAAGAATACTGAGCAGCGATACAAATTTGATATTTTTGGAAAATTATGATGTTTTTCTGGCATCATTGAAAACTGTTAACCGCTTCTGTCTTGCAGGAAATTAGCCTTGTTTTAGGTATACTTTGATTTATCCTCTGTCAATGCTATTATATGAATTAGGTCTGTGGACGCGGAAATTCTTTAATGGACGACGGTTGAATATTGAATGACGAACTAGACGCTTGTATTATATTCACGGGCGTGGGTTTGAACGCTCGTTTTATCTCGATCATTCTAATGTTCTTTTTTTTCAAACACTTGAACTTCAAGTCTGACTCTCGTTTGCCAAAATTTAGCAGTCCGCTCTGTCCCTCAGTAAAACTTACGCACCTCATCGTTTTTAAATACACGGTTCACCAGGTTCTATTTTCCTTCGTCTCCGAATGTATTAAACCAAACTTGTTAATTGCACTCCCACAGGAAATACATCTTTATCACAAACTTTCACCATCTGTACCTGCCAGAAGACCACTAAAGGTTCGACGCCACTATTAAGTGTATATGGATGATGAAATACCGCACAAAAGAGCGTGTCTGCTGACTGGCTGTTATTCATCCCAGGAAGGAATGGTTGGTATCATATATATTGAAATCCTTTTTGGATTATTTGACAAAGCGAAACGTACAAAAAGATGGACCAGTGTCTGCAGACAGCAACATTGTGATAGCTTTTTAACGGGTACCCCCATGGTGTTTTAGGGCATTTTTAGTTTCTGCGGGTGATTGTCCATCATGGCTGCTTGTTCGAAATCGAGCCGCTCATCATATGTTCAAATTGCCGATAAATTTGACAGAACAAATCAGTCTTTCCAGCAAGGTAGATCATTTGTTGCAACGAAATATTGGGAATAGGTTTTTCTGGGGATGTGCCAGCCAAATTTATTATACAATAAGTAAGGAATTTGAATAGTGGCGTCTAACCTAAACCACTGAGTTGACCCGTAGCGTAGTACGGCCTCGTTTTCAATCTCAATATCAACTGACTGGCAGGACATCTGGATAACCCAGGCATTGATTCAACTTGTCAAATACTATAGGTTACATTGACTGCTGATATCCGCATATTCTAATGACGCCTGATATAGTTAAACATGTGACACTAGGGATTGTTCATGTGGGCGTTTAAGTAACTCTTCCTGGTCCCGTTGTTATTCTGACGAAGTTTAACGGATTTCCGATAGGCGGCTCCAAAATGGCATTCGATGCCCTTTCTGAATTCGCATTTTTTTTTTATCAAATTCCGGGACCCAACATCTATCCTTACAAAAAATTTGGTCGAACAAACAAACGAACACGGGGAGTTTATCTCTATAATCATTCGGGAAGGCAATTCTCAGGAATAGATCTCCGGCGATACAAACAAATTAAAAAAGTTGTCGTACAATTAAATTGATATATTTACCATATTGCATCTTGTTCAACATTCATACTCTGTAAAATGCAGTAATACAAACGTCTAGTCCGGCATTCATAATTCAGCCGTCGTCCATTAAAGAATATCCGCGTCCACAATCCAAAGACCTATTCCATATCCATATAACAGTATTAGCACCAAATTAAAAAAAGACAATCATAGTATACATAAACATAGGCTAGCTTTCTGCAAGAGAGAAGCGGTCAACAGTTTTCAATGACGCCGACAAGACATCATGATGTTCCAAAAATATAAAATCCGTAACGCTGATCAGTATTCTGATGAAGGTTTACCGGAAATCCAGACGTACCGTACGGTGGAGTGTCCATTGAGATCGCAGTAGCTTCGTCAATCCGCGTAGTAATCTCACTGTGCCTTGGAGTAAGATACCTTGAAAAATCCAAGACAGTTACCAATTTAAACATGCTAAAATACGTAAGATTCATCTTCAACACTGTATTTGCCCGGTGAGGGACAGTGGCGGGGGAGAAGAAGGATACTCAGGAACTAGGGAATATTTCTAGCTTACGTTTTCTCTTTTTTAGAGTTAATTATTTAATTATTTTCGAAATTATTCCTTAGCTAATGCGGCGGCAATTTAGTCAATAAAAACATCGAATTGTTAGTGTGAAAAATCGGCAAAAGCGTTTTTTATTAGATTACGTAACTTTGCCGTGAGTGGCCATCTTGTGTTACCTTTTCCGATATAACTTTACTCGCAGATATCGTGCGGCAGGTTTTATCTTCCTAGATAACGAAACTATTTGTTTCATTGTGTTAATGAAATATTTCCCATTCTCTAAAATTTTAATTGTTTGATGAATGGATGCCATGTTGAAAGTCATTTACTTCAACTATCCAAGAGTACGAGGTGGACTCATTTTCTCTGTCTACATGGTATGTAGATAGAAAAATTAGTCAAAACCTAATGTCGGAAAATATCTGCAAGGTTTGACGAAAAATTCCCAATTTAGCCGCCAGGCTAAATCGATTTCAACTGAATATAGCCAACAATAGCTAAGTGTGAAATGTTAAGCGTGTTTCAGAACTGCTGATTAAATGAATTTCCTGCATAGAAGGATGGCATACCCACATTTCCATGGAAGACAAAGATAATCACTGAAATGTGTTTAAACAGTGAAAATTCATGAATCGATATACTGGTATTCACTTACTCGTCCCTGAAAGTGAGCCCGGACCCTACAATGTATAAAGTGACAATAGTTGAAATACTAGTCAACCACAGACGTAGCATAATGAACGAGTCTGCAGTAAAGTTTCTCTCGACATATACAAAGGTAGACCAGAACGTTTGGAGACAAGTTAAATTCAGTAGACATAAGCATTCGCAAACAAGGTAGCTCACATATATAGGCTACTGGCGATATTGCTACATGCAACAACTTGATATGAACATGGTCAATATAATGGTGCTCTCATCTGAAATGGTTTTAATATTCATAGTGGTACAGCTCACAAAACAGCACATGTAACACGTAATAGTTTCTGTCTACCACAAGTCCTTGATAAATACTGTAAATATCGAAACGTTAAAGACACCAATACAACGAAATTGCCCAAAAAGCGAACACTGACCGTGTGGCATAGTTGTTTGCGAGATGGTTGATAATTCACCACTCTCGTTGGTGATTGTATTCCTCCTCGGAGTCAGGTACCTGCAAAGCAACGCAAAAACGTACTGAACACCAAATATGGTGCATGTAATACATCGATTTGCGGATATTGACCACAAAGAAATTTTATGTTGATTAACAGCTTTGGATTTTGTATTTTACATTGTCACGGGTCATGTTGCTAATGTGAATACGAAATAAGATGAAAATAAATTTGGCATTGCATGAAGGTTATACTTGGAATCTGATTTGACTGAGTATCTCATACTAAACGTTTCAATCTGATGAACGGGAAGAACCCTCATTTCCAAAGCACCAAGATTAAGGAGACCTGTTTGACTAGATTCGCTTCGCTTTCATGTCCCAGTCAAATGTATCACGTTCAAGGCATGCCGAAGAGATAGTTGTATGTGTCTTGGATCACGAGAAAGTATGTGTCAGTCAACTGACTGTATATCTACTGAGAGAAATTTGAACATGATGAAACGCTTACAGTTTTGCTCAAATTGGTTTTCAATAAATGAACATTAGAACTAAACAGTTTGCGATTACAGTTTATTGACATGCGTGATGAAATGAATCACTTACTCCTCCGCTACGACAGCACCCGCCGCCTCTGAAGCGCAATAGAAATGAAGATATATAAATATACCCAACTACTGACTGTGTACGAAATACTTTTTTATTCAATTGTTCTTCATATTTATTCTGACCGTAGCATTACTAAGTTGATACATTATACATGACCAGTTGGTGAGTAGTAATAGCTCATTTCATTACAACGTTTATGCTACATAATTATATCAGTGTGAGAATAAAAAGCATCAGGTCCGTCATTCATTATTCAGCCGTCGTCCATTAAAGAATATCCGCGTCCATAATCCAAAGACCTGTTCCATATTCCATATAACAGCATTAGCACCAAATTCAAAAAGACAATTTAGTATACATAAACATAGGCTAATTTTCTGCAAGAGCGAAGGTTTCAAGAGTTTTCAATGATGCCGGCAAGACATCACGATGTTCCAAAAATAACTCCGGGACTATGCAAGGTTGTCTTCAACGAATATGAACTATCGCCAGATAAGCTTTACATAGGGACGATACATTTGTAATGTGTTACCCCATAGAGCAGTTTCTTCATTAGTGCTGAACACTCCAAAATTCGCCATGATGCCGGCGGGCGTTGGACCAATGTACCTAGAAGGCAAAGAGTTGACAAGCATACACATCTATATATATATTCTCACAAATAGTAAAAGTCTGCTCGATCGATAAGTTTACGGACAAGATGATTTATAGTGATTTTACATTGTTCTCTATCATGACTACTCAATTATTATTCTTTATCAATGAAATTACATATCGTTTTACATAAAATGATTTTGTTTCACATATATCGTGCATATAATGACACATAAATCACGGTGCACACGGAATTGGAACACATGGGATAACAGTTACACGATCTTCTGGTTTGACAACTTTGTCCATGTTGTCCTTTTTCTAATTCGTCCTTGAGATTCTTTCACCGCGATTTCGTCGAAAATTACGGAAAGCAAATTTCTGGAATATACTGATAATATATTATAATATGCCTGACTGGTATACATCATCACGTCTTATTATTATTATAGTATGAATATACTCACTCGTCGTCGACTTTAGCTCCCGGTAATCCTTAAAATAAATTTATATTCTTGTGGAATATATTCTGATGTTACATGTCATAGATATTATCTTGTTATCAGTGTAACGTAGAAAAGCATGGTCGCCATTTTGAATTTAACCATGATCTACTGCTTGGGGCTATGCAAATAGGTTCAAAATGACCCCGATATGATAAACTAAAGAATCAGGCAGTATCAGCTCTCAATTGTTGTCGTTCCGGAGATAGGAGCAAAAACCAACAGGTAAAGGGGGCGAAAGGTGCCCCCCCAGGCAAGGTAGGATTAAAGAACAAAATGGATCCTCCCAGAACCGTGTATCACTCGATGGTTTATCCGGTTGTGGTGTGTGAAATTGTACCCTCATATGCGTGGTTTTGCATCCTCGCTTTATCCCAATCTTTCTATTTTTTCAAGCACTTTAACTTTGTCTGACTTTTGTTTGCCAATAATTAGCAGTCCGCTCTCACATGTCCTGCAAATAGTTCCCTCAGTAAGAAGTACGCATCTCAACGTTTTTAAATACCCAGTTCTCCAGGTTCCATCTTTTCGCTATCACTGATTGTATTAAACCAAACTTGGTAATTGCACTTCCACAGGAAATACATACATCTTTATCGCGAACTTTCACCATCTGAACCTGCCAGAAATCCCCTAAATTGCAGCGATATGCAAGAGGTGGGAACAATTGACGTCTGCGACTACAAAGCAACCATATGACTCTACAGGAAAGCATCCCTCGGCACCTAACATTCGGACCCGAGAATACGTAGCCTTTGTATCTCAGCCGCGCTTTTATTGCAGCTGTTCATAAACCACTGTTGAGCCGTGGCGTAGTATGACCTCTTTTTCGATCTCAAAATCACCCGGCTGGCAGGACATCTGCCGTCTGACATAGTCCAGAAGACTATTCTGTGAAGTCATGTGACGCAGTCAGTATGTCGGCACCTCTTCCCACTTCCCTTATATGTGTTGTAATTACCCAGGCATTGACTCAACGTTAGGCGTGTCAAATACTGTAGGCTACATTGAAAATTGTTCCTATCTGATATCCGTACATTCTAATGACGCCTGATATACTTACACATGTGACACGGATTGTTCAAGAGAAACTCTTCTGGTCACGTTGTTATCCTGACGAAGTTTAACGGATTTCCGGCAGGCGGCTCCCAAATGACGTTCGAATTCGCATTCTGTTAGGTCACATTCAGGGACCCAATATCTATCCTGGCAAGAACTCAGATGGTTACTAAATCTATATTGACGTAGAATTTTATCTTCATGATCATTCCGGATGACAATTCTCTGGAACTGATCTCCGATGATACAAGAAAAATATAAATGTTGTGATACCTTCAGATAAATGTATCCACAATATTGTTCAACATTTTTGCCCTGTAAAATGCAATAATAACAAGGTTATCCTGACACACGGACTTACCGCATGGTGGGGTCTCCAATGAGACCGCTGTAGCTTCGTCACTCCGAGTAGTAATCTCAGTGTGCCTTGGTGTAAGATACCTTCAAAAAGCCAAGACACCAATTAAACAAGTTACAATACTTAAGATGCATCTTCAACACTATATTTGTCTGATGAGGGACAGTGCCGGGGGAGGAGAAGGATAGTCCGGAACTAAGAAATATTTCGAGCTTACGTTTTCTCTTTTTAGAGTAAAAGCACCCAAATGTATTTTATTTCGTATTCTAACCTTCTGTGTTGTGCGTGTCGTGTGCAAATACATGTTGTAAATAGGGTAAACTTTCACATAGCAACAGGTTTTGAATACAAAATACTGCCTCGTGAAACAGCTCATCACGGTTGAGGGAGAGTGCGTTTACCTCCCCCCGCAATAACACAGTAACATTCTTTCCTTGATACACTGAATGACCGCAAAGGCACTCGATATGTGAACAATTCCATTTCCAGCCCTAAACTGCCCGCTTGTCTGTATGAGAAAAGATATATAATATAACTTCGTTCTTCTTAGCCCTTCGCCCACAAATGCAGACAAACGCGAGCCAGCTGGTGTTGGAAATGTCACTGTCCCGGTACTGTATCCATGGCAAGCACGTGATTTGTAGGTCAACTTCTATACACGCTGGGGAATACCACCTCCAGCTCATTAGTTATCATATTTCTGTGGTTAATCTTGGGCAAGAAATATGTATAAAAAATCAATAAAATATTTTATTTCTCTGCACTGAAAGAATCACTGAGTTGTTTTGCACGATATATTTTTATGGCAAGCCAGGCAACACTGCTTGTATTTGCGGCGGGGGTGAAATGTACCAGCCGCGCTCAGAGAGAATCAGTTTTGCGCATTTGTTGATCATTCTACATTCAAATATATATCCTGGTTAGAATTGGATTCAAAACCTTCGTATCGGCATTTGTGCAATCTCGGGCTTTGGACAAGGGATGAAAGACGTCCCAGCGGTAAATTATTACACAACAAATACCTCTATGTCGGTTGTGAATCCTTAATCATATAATTATTTTCTAAATTATTCCGTAGCTAATGCGGCGGAAATTCAATAAATAAAAACATCGAAATGCTAGTGCGAAAAATCGGCAAAGGGGTTTTTATTATTAAATTACTTAACTTTGCCGTGAGGGGCCATCTTGGAATTGTATTACCTTTTCCGGTATAACTTTACTCAAAGATATCGTGCGGCGGGTTTTATCTTCCTAGATAACGAAACTTTTGAAAAAAAAATTATAAATGAAATGCTTCCCATTCCCTAAAATTTTAATTGTTTGAAGAATGAATGCCATATTGAAAGCCATTTACTCCAACTATTCAAGAGTGCCAAGTAAGCTCATTTTTT
>JAVTVY010032340.1:0-13917 GCA_036873755.1 Hanleya hanleyi
AGTCGTGATCTCACTATCGCGAAGGCATAACGCTCTGTTGAGAATGCTTTTACTCATGTTTTCGCTCTTCGTTTATCCATCAATCTTTATGGACGCGGATATTCTCTAATGGACGACGGCTGAGTTATGAATGACGGACCAGACGCTTGAATTTTGTTCCTATTCAAAATTAAGATTATCGAACCTGTTTACAACTTCACTCGCTCCTGATCTTGCCTTCCTGTTTATGATCATGAACTTGGACCCTGCACTCTGATTTTATGTTAGGGTCACTTCCGGTAATGTTGTCACTTCTGGTGATGATGTCACTTCCGGTAATGACGCCACCGATCTAGATGCTCAAAATGGTCATTTTTACACTACTTGCAGGGCCTTCATCCATCTTCACCAGCCAGGTCAACTACATCACAAAGCGATGTACAGAGCAACGTGATGTATGTCGACTTGGCTGGAAAAGATGGGCCTTCACCCTTCGTTCGAAAGTCGAAAAGCAGATTGAGCTGTAACATAGAATGAGTGATTAGCGGGGAAATCCTCCAAGCCAAATAGGTGTAGACTCTATAAAATGTCTCTGTCCAAACCCCGAGCAGAATATACATACCGAAGCATCGTTTTTAAATGTTAAAGCAAGCTCTTCAAATATCTTAAGTTCTTTCTTCCCAGTATCTGAAAAGAAATGTGAACAAAATTGAACAATGTGGTAACGGTTTCTCATAACCTTTCTACACTGCCATACCGGCTGAGATACACTCTCAAATGATCACAGAACTGAATCGACAAGGACGATTGTAGGTGAAGGCAGCAGCACATGTGTCGTACAACTGATGATTATAGGTCAATCGGTGATTTTCGGTTTCAAGCACAGCGTCATTTAAACCAGACGTCAGTATCGTTATCCGAAAAAATGAGATTTTCAGCTTGTGAAAAGAAGGTATGGTTGTTGGTGTCCAGTCATTTGTTGATCGAGAGATATCGCACTGCATCGACACCAAATGACGGGTTATTACTATTAGAACTTAACAAAGATTTTACACATTTTGTGGCGTTGTTTCAGTTGATCTATGTGAGCAGAGGTCCATTATATTTCTATAGTACCACGGAAACGGGACGATTTCATGGATTAGACTGTACATAACGAGCACTTGCGGGAACTAACTTCTTGTCGGACATATCACTGAACCAATTATCTCTCAATTTAATACAAACTACGAAGAAATATGTGTTTGTTTTGTGTCTGTCTGATACTACAGCAGTCCATTTTATAACCCGAGACTCAAGTGACAGTCCATTGTAGGCCTTAAATACGGTCAGCTCGGTCTAACGTGAAACAACGGTAGGATCCAATAAATCGCCATATGCACTGTTGCCTCAAGAAATTCGATCTACAATGGACTGTCGTCATATTTTACATACAATCATCTGCTTCCTCATTTCATTATTGCTGCAATAATTTATTTAGCTACAAGCAGAAGTCATCCCGCCTACAGATGACTTTAACACGACACATGCACTGCTGCCTTCACATATGATCATCCTTGTCAATTCAGCACTGTGATGATTCATGAATTTATCCTGAGTGTTCCGGCCATGAGTTGACAATTTCCTTAATTTCAAGTGATACCATGCATTATATGCATAAATTTCCGTTTCAAACACTTAAGTGTCACGGATGTGATTCATAATTGTATTAGTTTTACGACCAGGAAGTAGATTTTAGGAAAGGACTATCAAAAGCATTCAATTTACAGGGTTGTTTCGCTCGATTGGATCCGCTGATGATTTTGGGCTTTGGCGGCCATTTTTCATGTTTATGCCTGTTTTGCCTAGTAGGTTATCTCCCTTTCCTAGGTTAAGAGATAGCCTTCTAGCCGAGAATTTTTCGCAGCAACATTCGTCCAACTTGATAAATTGTGATAGACACTGTGATTATCTTCAAACAACTAGAATATGAGAAAAAGTTAAATAATATTAAATTAGATTATTTCATGAATATGCTTCAAAACTATGGCTACCGTATTCCCTATGTTTTCTGGGTTAACAAATTGAGCACGCGTCAGTCCACTTAACTTTGTCCAAAGCTAAAATGCACGCCAACCTATATTTTTTCGTCGTATTTCCTTATATTACATAACTATGAATCCAACAACACACATAATTCAGAAAGTTAATTACTTTGATTCACTACCAGCGAACATTCTTAAAGTATCTGATATCACTTCTCAGTATAATGGAGATGTTAGGTTCCTAAGCCGACTTGGGGAACCAAATTTTACGTGCAGTAAACGTGTGAAGACAATGTGTCGGATGAGACCTAGGCCTGAGCGACACAGCCTCTCTTTACGTGATTTTACAAACAGAAACCTGCACCCAAAGAAAGAAGGTTGTAGTTCCAGATATTTTTTTAATATAAGGCATATGATAACGAGAATATAACTAGAATACGACGTTCTGCAATAGCACCCCGTTATTTCACAGCGCATTCTCTAAAAATTTGATCACCCCATTCGCTATTGTAATTCAATCACAAACATTTTACGTCAATTTTTACTAATGAAAGATAGTAGCATACCTTTATCAAACAGTATGAGGAATGTATACTGGTTAGGGTTGGAAATGATCTCATCAAAGGTTTTATCCGTCAGCTGGAGTGTGTAGCGGAGTTTGATATGAGAGTAGTCTCCCTTCATTCCTTTCTTCACAGTCTCTACTAAGTTATCTACGCTCAAATCGCCCTTCAGTCTGAAATGAAATTATACATATATTACTGCATTTGATTAGTCTTATATGTACACTATTTGCAATGCATTGCACTACATTTTGTGATTAAGCAATCGTCTCCAACTGAAGCAGATGTACCAGTCTATATGGTGACTCTGTGATTGGCTGGATGTTCTATTAGTTTTCTTCATAAGCCAATGAAAATACTAGATTGCGTTTTGAAATTTTGAATTGACCAACCAACTGATTCGGAACTCGTAGGTATCACTTGAATGCTCTGGAGTTTCAATAGAGATTCATTCAGTTAAATATTTTACATTCTTGCTGCAAAGAGAAGTAATACTCGAGTTTTGAAATGTTGAAAACAGTGGAATTCTCCATAGGTGAACTGAAAAATATCACATGACTTATGGTAGACTGCATAGGAAATGATGGAAAAACTTTCTCGTTGTTCATAATTATGAAAATAAGCTGAATTAAGTTTAAAAGCGAAGATACATGTACACTGGTCCAAATCCAGTACATTTTTGCCACAGCATTGAAACCAGTAATACAGGATCATACACTTTGTATCTCCGATTGACATTCTGGTCCTATCAAAATCTCTGTATATGGACAAAATTAATCTCCCGACACTAAAGAGTTCCAATTCCTTTGACACTGTAATGCAACCCAAACATGCGTATTTTGTGGTAATATCGGTGGAAAATTGCAGCAAGAAGCATTTTCTGTGAATTTCAAATTGAACGAAGCTGAAAGTTTACTCACGGTTTAGGTTCTGCACTGCCAGGGTCGTAATATAAAACTGTGGGAAATAGACTCACATCCAATGCATCCGCTAGTTTTTTATCCGAGACTTTAGCGAATAAAATGTCTTTTTCGTTTCTAAACAAATCAGCGGCGATGAGGAAGTCTGGATACAGATCTTGACAATCATCACAGTAACCTGAAAAATGGTAATTTGAAATGATATACCGTGCCGATATAACAGCTTATGTTATACAACTGGAACCATCTCCTTTCAAATAAGTAGACCACTTGCAAAGTGTATTCAGATATGGCATCATAAATTTTATACCCAAATTTTGGACGGGAATGGGATGAGGTGGTAGGGGAGTAGCACCCTTATCACACTTGTCGGACTAATTGTAACGAAAGGGGGATTAAACACTGGAACTTTGAGACTTCGTAGCGTATATATTAGGGCTATTCGAGTTTATAGGTGCAAATGAGCGATGGACGGAACTCAAAATGCTGGGTTTTAGATGTTTTCGTCGAGTTCTATATTTCTTTTGCCTCAAAAGGTGCATAAATATTTCCAGCAGGCCAAAATATATATTCATAAGACCGAGATACATTGGCCGACCGAGCGCATTGTTGTAATGTAATTCACCCGATTTGTCTTATAAAACTCCGTCTTACGTACTGTTGCTTTCTATTATCGATATCTCCACCATAGACCTCCTTTATAGAACCTGGGTACACATTTATCTTTAGTACATCTCTGAGCATTAATGGTCTAAGATGAATTCTTGTTCATAACCACTCTCATCATGATCTGATCCTGGGCCTTTTGAGACAGTAGGTGGGGGAGACTCCAGCTTGTACTACTTGTGCTCATTCTTTTACTACCTATACAACTTGTTCAGTCTTCTTCCGTTTATGACTTGCCAGTGTAAAACTTCGTAGTATATTTGCCTTCAACTGGATGTTACTGAATATTTAGTGAGACTGATAATTAAATGTTCATAAAGTGAAGAGATGGCACCTTCATACATATTCATTACCCAATTGAGTTGTTCGGGATGAATACGACGCCCTAATAATGAAATTTGATGCTTGTCAAGAGGATTATTGAATAGAACATACTGACAATTCAAGCCTATATCCCTTGATGCTTTGCACTGATCGAACACGTTTTTTCTACGTAAATACAACTACCAGACACGTTGCCTTGGTGTGATCCTTTGGTAAACAAGTCTGAATTTCTCGTGTCCTGTTTGGCATCGGTCATAAAATCGTCTACAACTATCAGATTTTTGACACTCGGATCGAAGTATCTGTCAGCACCTAACTTCATGGGTATACTCCACACGAATACCGGACACTGCCAAACTCATACCCTTGTGATATAGACTGCCAGTTGCCTTAACAGTAGGCGACTCTTTGTGGACGAGGCTCTACATAGTTATCGAGTTCTCTTCATGATGTATCTATCCATTTGCTTTTTCCGCTTCAAGTATGCATGTCTGGATGATGTCATAAATGGCGGCGCAAGGGATTCTCTGCATCTGGTATACTTTTTATTCGTCTAAATCGAATTCAGATACCATCCCTATCTGCTTGGGAGTACTATCTTCTAACATAGATGATACTTGTTTCCGTCCCTCATTCTGTCACACAGCTAACTTTCCAGGAGTATGATCACCAGGTACTGATTTAAAATATCTTTATTAATTGAAAGGATTGAAAGGACTGATCAGTTTTCTAGAACATACGTTGCATTTGTAAACCGTGGTAAGTGTCTCTATCAACACCAACAAGGTGAATAAAATCTAATGTCAGTTCGCCCCCTTGATATAAGATATCACCAGAGCTCTTCGTGATTTTCCGGAGTTTGGAGCTATTCCGGATTATAAAGGAGTAATCTGATGAAGATATTGAGGAAAAAACAGTACATAACAGTGTATTAGGGTATCAAATTGCCCACATCTCTAACGTGACTACATAATTCAATTGTTTGAAAATTTGAACTGGATGTTGACTGTTGATAATTTTAGCAATAGACGGAAAAAGTTCCTTAGAGTGATGACATAAGAGGGAGCCTAGCTGTCGAACTGGTGACATGGCTCCAACTTACGCGGGAGTCGTGATCTCACTATCACGAATGCATGACTCTCTGTTGAGGTCGTTCCCTCTTTGTTTGGTACTGTGTTCGATAGTGTATACACTTTGAATCAGACTGGCTGTCTATAAAATTCAATATGAATCTGATAATGCTTCATCCATTACAATTGATAACATAATCATAACACTTTTGGTGTAATCTTATTGCCATTGTTGTAATATAGTTCACCTGATTCGTCTTCGTTATAAGCCCGTGTTACGTACTGCTGTTTTCTCTCGTTGATGTCTTCACCATGTTCCTCCTTTATAGAATCGGTAAACATTTCTCTCCAGACATTATATTTAATACATCTCTAAGTATTTATCGCTTGATCTATCTATCTAGGATGAATACTTCTTCATATTCACCCTCATCATCTGAGGATTATTATATTTTACTCCGTTCAATTCCAACCATATTTATGATCTGAGCCTGGCCCTGTTGAAACTCATCGCATTTTGACTAGTGGGTTTAGGAGCGTACCTCTTATATAATCCTTTTTCAGCTTGTACCACTTGTACTACTTTTCAGTCTCTTTCTGTTTGTGGCTTGTTGGTGTATCACTTCGGAATAAATTTGCCTTCAACCTTCAACACGACCTAATACTGACATTTGATGCTGGTCGATGGGTTTGTTATACAGAACAACATATTAAAAATTCAAACCGATGTCCCTTGATGCTTTACCCTGACCGAAGATTTTTTTATTATGTGAATACAAGTACATTGCCGTGGTGTGATATTTTGGTAAACAAATATGAATTTGTCGTGTCCTGACAGTCCTGCTTCTCTGTCATAAGATCGTCTACCATTATTATACTGCTTACACTGGGAACCAAGTGTCCGTAAACTCCTAACTTCACGGTCATACTTTTCACGCATTTTCACGATACCGGACACTGCCAGATTCATATCCTAAAATATGCCATTTGTTAGTCGTTTTCTATTTTTTTTTTTTTTTTGTATATAAGAGCGTTCGATTGCTGCTCATTTACATCCTAACGATGACAAATGAAATTTTGTCGAAATATTCAGACTGTCACTATGACTTTACTAGGTTTATTCAGAGTTACTTTGCACCTGCATTATGCAAAGCTTATCAGTGGATCAATACGATTTGCCATAACAATAGATGACTCTCTGTGGACCAGGTTCCACACAGTTACCTAGTTCTCTTAATAATGTATCTATTCCGCTTCAAGTAGGTCCAGACGCTGTCACTGTAAATACATGGGACAAGGGTTTCTCGGCATCTGGTGTACTTTTTGTTCATCTAAATCGAATTCAGATCCCATTCCTATCTGCTTCTGGTTACTATCTTCTAACATAGATGGTATTTATTTCTGTCACTTATTCTGTCGCACAGATAACTTCCCCACTCGCAATTATACTATATCCTCACATCCTCTGGTATTATGCAGAACGAAGAAAAAAATAAATCTGGTACTTCTTGACATCCTTTGTAGTTTACCGTACCGTTTTTCATTTACCATACAAAATTACTTCCATTCTATCCTAAATGACGAGACATATTTGGATATTAATCCGTTAAGAAAAGGTATATTTTCAACTCATTTGCTTCTAGGGTAAATTCGAAATGGCCATGTATTCAAAATTCACGTTTTATGATTTTTTTAGTGCATGCATGGAACTAATTTATTTCGACTGAAAAAACGATTTTCAATCATATTAAGAAGTACATAACAGAAAAAAATAAGACCAAACAAGAGTCTCATTTCTGTATCCACCCAAACAGGAATTGAATTTCCATGATTTTTTCATTTTTATGCCACAAAAGACTTTACGGTAATTCCCCTGATAATTCAATCACAGGAAGTTCACTTTTCAACTCTGTTATTCAAACACAGAGAAAAATTAACATTCCCATCCTTCATTCACATTGGAGAAAAGTCATATAATGTCAAAATAGGACACTTAGTAGCTGGTGCCATCAAGAATATTGCCAGATACATCTGCCATTTTTGCTGCACTTCCGGTGATCGAATTATTGGGGGAATTACCGTAGATTTTAGACCTACTGACCTCAACTGTGATACGTGACATCTACTCTGCCACATAGTTATCCTGATGAAATTTTAGAGAAGTCTGTCATTTCGTTAATGGAACTAAATAACGTCGGGGAGAGAAGGAAAACTTGCATTCCTACTTTCGGGAAAGATTACGTCACTGTGACGGCATTGAATCAGGCAGTGGAATTATTTGTGCATTTTATGGCAGACCCTGGCCCAAATAAATATAGTTAGGAGAAGTGCCCCCAATTGATAATGGCGTAGGCCTACATGTACAACGATCACTCACCTTTCGATGGAACAAAATAAAGCATTATGAATTTCTTTCCCTTTGTAACCTACAAAAGAATACAAAGAAGAGTGCGTTATAAAGAGGTAAAGTACCGTATAAGGATTACGAGATGTAGTTAACTTAGGTAATTAATATCTGTAGTGCTAAAAATTATCATGGACTGGTGGTATCTGTTATGTATAGATGTGAATTTAAGGTACATTTAAAGAACCTTACGGGCTATATACGTCCGCTCATACATAACTGTAACCCTTTGAAACACATTGTATTAACTAGAATTTGACCTTGATGAAATAGGTCGGTCGACTTGAATAGGCTTCTAATTAATCACCAGTTGCATATGTACTCAACTGTGGTGTGAATTTGAAGAGCCGATTCCCTTGAGATACTGTAATAAGATAGACCAAGGTCAATCAAATTAGAGAGGATACCGATCAAACACCAGTTGCATGTAGTATCAATTTTGAGGGCTTATAGTGTAATTCTTCACAAATTATCAGCAATACTCGAATTTGATCTAGATAAAATAGGTCAAGGTCAGTCATCTTAACTAGGCTTATAATAGACTCGTACCTAGCCCTCAACTCACACGCACCGTTGGGGTCTAGTAAGCGACAGGCATTTTTGTATTCTCTGATTGGCTGAATTACCGGTCTAAATCTAGACCGGTAAATAGACCAATGTCAATATGTGTTGTTGTTGTTGTTGTTCGTGTGTATCTAGTGACCAGTACTCGTCTATGGTGCGATAAAGGGCCTTGAGCGCTACGGCCACCAATCCACCAAGTATTATATGGATCCTTTGTAAGATTTGATGAGCGATGAGCGATTATGGTAGGTTTCCTAAATAAAGCCCTCGCTTCTACGACTACCACGACGTCGAGCAAGACGGTACATCTTCGGAAAATTTATGACCTATTCCAAGGTTCTTAGCGTGACATGTACATGATCAGGTCAGGGGATTTGCAGCATTTCTGTTCTTCATTCAATACATAGTACTGTTCATACGCCCTATGATATGTACTTTTGTTGCTAACATTATGCAAGTTTTGTTGTTAAAAAAATAAAACAGAACGTACTTGTAGGCCTACTCGTTTGAAGCAGCAGACATTATAAATTTAGTTGACCTAGATTCTGCATTGAAGATCAACCATTGAAACGCGGAAAACAACGAATTACGTCAATTATACAGTATTTTCGCCTGCATGTTGTCTGATCGTACTAGTCTTGTTTATCTGATGATGCTAAACAATAATGATCTTGTGAACTTTGGGATAGGCCTAGGTCATAAATTTTCTGAAGATGTACCATTTTGCTGACGTCCAAACAAGCATGGAGGGGCATGGTGGGTGGAGAATACCATGGGCCAATCACTGTGCAGTGCTGATTTAAAATGCCTGTCGATAACTAGTCTCCATAGAGCGATAGCGAATTGGAGCTGGGCACGAGTCTAGTTGTGCATTATGATTCACTATCAGACTCATTAAACTTAATTGTTCGTTGGTCATGACCTACTCGTCAAGAAAGTGAGGCGGACGACAGAGTTTTATTTCTACATTCAATATTAAGCCTGAGTAGTATATAATCGTCCTTTCGGGCCCCCTTCTCCCCGGATGTAACTATGACGTCACAACTTCCTATGGTGGCGCCATCTGTACACTTTGGATGCAAGGGAGGAAACGAGGCGGTGGGGAGGTCACGGGGAGGTCACAGAGGTCAAGTGCACTATAGTTCCGGCAACCTTTGACCTCGAATTCTTCCGCGGTGATGCGGTCTGGTGGTAATGCGGTTGCGGGAGAAAGCTTCCGCGGACAGAAAGTAGTCCCATGGGTTGAGGAGACAACTCGAATGTTTGGCCGCCATCTTGAATTTTTGCCTCGTCTCATGTCACGGTAAATTCAGCAACATTACCCTCAAAAAACCCTCACATTACCCTCAAAACACCCTCTAAGACATATAATAATAATAAAGATACCCTATAGGTGTTGTACCATCTTATTATGACGAGTCTAGGATCAGTGCGACCCCAGGGTCGAGCGTTTATTGTCCGATATGTCTCCGCAAAAAATAAACAAACAAAATGGCGGCGCTTGCTATGGGTATTCCCTTTTGACATCACGACATCGATCGCGCTGCCCTCTGGAGGCAGGGAAGACAACTTCTGACTGGGCGAACCCTCTGTAGGACAAATGCCGGGTCATCTCCCCTGATTCGAACATTTGCGTCTTTACGGGGAATGCTTGTATGATGTATAGGGGTGGTCATTTTGGTCTTGTGGATTTTACTATGGGTTGTGGTTCGTGAAGGGGCATCTGATGGGCTGGGTGTGGGGTTGAAATATCGGCATTCTGCGCATGCGCGGTGGCCCAAGGGTATGGAAATAGACGTTTTGAGAGCTAGGGGAGTCCCTAATGGGCCGATGGAGTTGAGTGAGGTATCAAAGTGAAGCATTCGTGAAGGGGCATCAGATGGGCTGGGTGTGGGGTTGAAATATCGGCATTCTGCGCATGCGCGGTGACCCAAGGGTATGAAAATAGACGTTTTGGAGCTAGGGGAGCCACTAATGGTCCAATGGGCTCGAGTGAGGTATCAAAGTGAAGCATTCGTGAAGGGGCATCTCATGGGCTGGGTGTGGGGTTGAAATATCGGCATTCTGCGCATGCGCGGTGGCCCAAGGGTATGGAAATAGACGTTTTGGAGCTAGGGGAGCCACTAATGGTCCGATTGGGTCGAGTGAGGTATCAAAGTGAAGCATTCGTGAAGGGGCATCTGATGGGCTGGGTGTGGGGTTGAAATAGCGGCATTCTGCTTATGCGCGGTGGCCCAAGGGTATGGAAATAGACGTTTTGGAGCTAGGGGAGCCACTAATGGACCAATGGGGTCGAGTGAGGTATCAAAGTGAAGCATTCGTGAAGGAGCATCTGCCTGGACTAGCGGCTCGGGCGTTGTCACCATTCGGCGCATGCGCAGACAGGGAATTGTGAGAAAAGGGTATGGAAATAGACGTTTTGGGATCTAGGGGAGCTCCTAATGGGCCGATGGAGTTGTATGAGGTATCCATGTGAAGCCTATGTGAGGGGGCATCTGACTGGACTAGTGGCTGGAGCGTTGTCACCATTCTGCGCATGCGCAGGCAGGGAATTGTGGGAAAAGGGTATGGAAATAGACGTTTTGGGATCTAGGGCAGCCCCTAATGGGCCGATGGAGTTGTATAAGGTATCAATGTGAAGCCTATGTGAAGGGGCATCCAGTCATGGGTGGGTGCATGTAAAAATTTTCCTGAAAAAAAAAAACGGAACACAGACTTTATCGAACAATCTGGGAAAATGCCTATATGGGGTATGGGGGGTATATAGGTCGCCTGGCTTAAACGGGGCTTGCCTATCAATAGAGTTATCTCCCCAGCCATTTTGGGGCAGTGAAGGAAGGTATTTGGTGTAGAGAGGGACCATCCCTGGTCCGAATACGTCGTATGAGGTGTCATCTTGTAGCAACGTCCGCCAACGCCAAGCTTAATGCTTCAACGCCCTGGTGAAATAGCTCAGAAGTTCTGATTTTCTAGATATTCCATGGAATTGTCACTAATTCTTCGAAATGCAGTGACGCCCGTCGACGCCCGTCGTTACACCTTAACGCTCTAACATAACGCCTTGACGCCATGATATAGACCGGAGAGAGAACAACAACAACAACAACAACAACGATGACACATGAGAGAACAACAACAACAAGAAGTGTTTTCATATAGTTTATTTTCCCCAATGTTACAGCATATCCACGCTGGGGGAGCCGCGTTGGGTATGTTTACAACTCAAAAAGACTCTTGCCCAATCAGAGGCCACCATTTGCATCTGTCATGTTCGTTCCTGTCCGTTAGATGTATTCTTGTCCAATCAGAAGTCGCCATTTCAGCAAGTTCCATCTTCGACCATGTTCGCTCTGAACCGTTTATTCTAATCATCGTCGGACAGGCCTGGATATTCTTCGGGCAGCATGTCCTGAAACAGTTGTTTGCGCATTCTGATCGCATTTCCAGGGCCTCGGTGGGTGGTAGCCCCATAGCCTCTTCCAAGTGACGCTTGGTCTTCATGATGGACCTGTGCATGGGATCGCCTTTCATTTCAAGCGGTAGTAAGGTATACTGTTCATAGATCGCCATGGCTGTTTTCCTGATGCGGGGGCGCATTTGGGTGTACGTCTGTTGTAAATTATCCTCTCCGGCGTCTTCAATCGCTGCAGCGTAAGTATTGATAGCTGCTGTCACAATACGATCCCAGAAGGTAGGTTCTGCCTCACTTTCCACGGACGTATGCTGACTATCTGAGGTCAAACTCCCTGCATCACTAGATAGACTCTCGGCAATCTCTGTTTCGGTATCAGTCGGTACACTCTCAGCAGTCTCTGTATCAGCATCCGCCTCAACGGACTCCTCAGAGTCTTCAATCCCATGTATAGTTTTCTGGTGTCGCATCATATCGTAATTTCTGGTGAACGTGCGTTCGCACTCAGAGCAAGTATAAGTCATGTTGACGGTTGAACGTCGACTGTGCGTGTTTTTGGAAATACGCTCGCTTTTGTAGACAGTAACGCCCGTCAACGCTTAGCTTAACGCTTCAACGCCCTGGTGAATTAGCTCAGAAGCTCTGATTTCCATGGAATTGACACCAATTCATCGAAATGCAGCGACGCCCGTCAACGCCCGTCGTTACGCCTTAACGCCCGTCGCAACGCCTTAACGCCCGTCTCAACGCCTTAACACACTTTCTTAGCGCTTTAACGTCGTTTAATGATGCGTTCAAACAAATGTTGCTTTTGTGCTATTGCTCTGACATACGCCGCCATTTTGGAGCCGCCATGTGGGATCCGCCATTTTGGAACCGCCATCTTGGATATGTCCCATAATGCACCGGGTCAAAATACTCGCTTCTGATTGGACGAGAGCTCTGTGACGGATTTGAAATACTCGCTTCTGATTGGTGTACGTCGCTAAAGGTGACCGGAACTGACCTTTGACCCCGGCGCGCGCGGTGTAAAGGTTTCCACCGCAGTGGAAACCTTTGCGCGCCGGTATAGTCAGCATACGTCCGTGGAAAGTGAGGCAGAACCTACCTTCTGGGATCGTATTGTGACAGCAGCTATCAATACTTACGCTGCAGCGATTGAGGACGCCGGAGAGGATAATTTACAACAGACGTACACCCAAATGCGCCCCCGCATCAGGAAAACAGCCATGGCGATCTATGAACAGTATACCTTACTACCGCTTGAAATGAAAGGCGATCCCACACACAGGTCCATCATGAAGACCAAGCGTCACTTGGAAGAGGCTATGGGGCTACCACCCACCGAGGCCCTGGAAAATGCGATCAGAATGCGCAAACAGCTGTTTCAGGACATGCTGCCCAAAGAATATCCAGGCCTGTCCGACGATGATTAGAATAAACGGTTCAGAGCGAACATGGTCGAAGATGGAACTTGCTGAAATGGCGACTTCTGATTGGACAAGAATACATCTAACGGACAGGAACGAATATGGCAGATGCAAATGGTGGCCTCTGATTGGGCAAGAGTCTTTTTGAGTTGTAAACATACCCAACGCGGCTCCCCAGCGTGGGTATACTGTAACATTGGGGAAAATAAACTATATGAAAAAACTTCTTGTTGTTGTTGTTCTCTCATGTGTCATCATTGTTGTTGTTGTTGTTGTTGTTCTCTCTCCGGTCTATATCATGGCGTCGACGGGCGTCACTGCATTTCGAAGAATTAGTGACAATTCCATGGAATATCTAGAAAATCAGAACTTCTGAGCTATTTCACCAGGGCGTTGAAGCATTAAGCTTGGCGTTGGCGGACGTTGCTACAAGATGACACCTCATACGACGCATTCGGACCAGGGATGGTCCCTCTCTACATCAAATACCTTCCTTCACTGCCCCAAAATGGCTGGGGAGATAACTCTATTGATAGGCAAGCCCCGTTTAAGCCCGGCGAC
>JAVTVY010032341.1:0-13858 GCA_036873755.1 Hanleya hanleyi
CATTAAACGAACCAGGGTATACAACATGCCAAATTGCTTGCAATCATCCGATGTGTCTTGTTGATGCGTTTTCCTCTTATCCACCATACCCATAATATAGATGAAAGGAAACTAAGGTTATCCCCAGAGGAGTGCTTTGTAACTATACGGCTGATCATTAACCGGACACTTACGAAAATATCGATTTCACCGCCTGTGTGGTCTCAGGAAATGTAGATTTCAAAGGATCGTCAAATGTGCAAAAGACCAAGGACAGTAACACCAAAGATAAGACCTAAAATTTCCCCCAGCATAAGATCTTAGCATATGCCTATGTAAATAGATACCGCTTTAAAGTTTTGTGAACGCGAAGATGGCAATGTGCGATGAATGGTTGATGTAACAGTCTTAGAGAGTCAGCTAAAATCCAGTACGGTAACTCCTACAGCGCTGAGCATATCAGCTTGCGGTTTAATTTTGTGGAAGTCAACACAGCAGTTCAACTTATGAGGATAGAAATAAACAAAAATTCGATCAAGCTTGTATGAACAAGGGACCGTATTTCAAGATCCATCATAGTGTCCATATGAACAGTCACAATGAAAGCGTGACTAAGATTCATCATACGCTAGATAACGACTTTACAATGAGAATCATATTTATTAAGAATACTGATCAGCGATACGGATTTGATATTTTTGGAACATGATGATGTCTTGCGGGCATAATTGAAAACTGTTCACTCCTTCTGTCTTGTAGGAAACTAGCCTAGTTGTATGTATACTATGTTTTATTCTTTTAATTTGTTGCTAATGCTATTATATGAATTAGGTCTTCGGATTATGGACGCGGAAATTCTTTAATGGACGACGGCTGAATATTGAATGACGGACTGAACGCTTGTATTGTATCTTGGGAAATTAAATTGAAAATCATGAACACGTGCCACAGTCACAGATTGGGACTCCCAAGCTTATGCTTGTTTTTATTGTGTGTTAAACCTGTCTTGTGAACAAGGTCGTTAGATTAAGGCGGGGAGAATTTTCTATGGACGAAGGTTGGGTATTGAATGTAGAATATGATGCTTGTGGACTCAAATGATTAAAATGGCTGCTGTGTGTGTCTGATGTAACGGACATATCAAGTTAGATTTGAGACAATAGGAAATGTTCGTTCAATGAAATCTTCTGTACAAAATGCAATTATTTGTGGCGAGGCGCCGTCTGTAAGTGGCACGTCTTGTAGGCATTCCACGAACATAGGGGACTAGCAAAGCCAAGAGAAAACTACCACCACATTTTGGTAAGTGGATGATGCATTCGTACTGGCAACACAGCCATGTGTATATCTATCTATCTATGTCTCAACAGGTTAATAGTCAGACTTTGTTCTTTCTAATGTAATCTCAAAGTACACGGATCCTATACAGACCCTTGTTATTTGTCGCGATTTAAGTGTATATGTTACAGTCCTTATATTTGAATGGGCAATTCCCAGTATATATTTCAAGTTAATCCCTGGACAATGCTGTCTGGCCTCGCTCGCAGCGGGCGGTACATGAACACATGGCTCACCCCTTGAGCTGCGGTTCGTCATTCCGAACGCTTCCCTATGTCTTTAATCCAGAATATATTTTTAATCGACGATAACTGGTATATTTTCGACCTGAAGTTGCCAAACTTATCATAAATGTAAGCCTAATGGCCCTTTCTTGAAAAGTAGGAATATTTTATCCATATTATCATATTTACACCAGTTATCAATAGTTGAAAAACCCGCTTCATATTGGGAGAGATCATGAGAACAACGCGCACCCGCGGTGGCCCACGTGCTCCAGTTTCGGAAAAATGACTGACGACAGAATAGTCTGGATGTTGATGTGGTTACCCTAGTCTGCCTACCAAATAGTGCCGGTCGTTCCTAATTTAGGTGGACTGAATCTACAATAAATCGGCTTAATATTCAGCAGACGTTTTCGTTGTATCCTCTCTCATTTAAAGACGTTGTCAAGACTTCGGTATCTTTAGAAGCCGGACCCTTTGGAATCTATTATTGTCAGGTTTTGTGAAGACGATCCCTGTGTCTTGAGACGACCAATGCGTTACAACATCTTATAGATCACGCGCACAAGCCCTGTCGTCTTAGAAGATCGCAAATTTCACAATGGCGAGCTTGCCAGGATAAAGACAATTGTCTTTTGGATACAACTACAAGACCGTGGGACGACAGCCAGAATACGAGCTGCTGATGTCCCTTGGCGACCGGTCTTGATGCTGGATCATGTTGCCCTCCGTTCCTGGACCCACCGTCTTCCCTCTTCCTTCTTTCTTCTGCGGTCGGTGCGGGGAGCCCAGGGTCCTTAATTATCTTCCAAACTGATGTCAACAACTGCCGTGAGTGATGTCCATCTCAGTGATAAAATTTCGACCCAAACACCGTTCATCCTATAACAGCGACATGTTTTTCCTCTTCCTTGGTGACGTGACAGCGTGTGCCAGAAACCTATGGAACCATTCCATTCCATGGAACAATATCTATACAGGTACAGTTTGATTCGTTTCATTTAATAGAGCCTTGTAAATAGCCGTAGTGATTGAAAAAAATAACTGTGTTGTGGTATATTCTCTGTCTGAACTTCCCTGAACTTTCTGTCTGACGTTGTGAAGTTCCTACTGATTGGCATAGTGCGTGTGATGAACAGTGTGTAATTTACAGGAATGGGTCATGCCTTACGAACTCTAAGACATTGTATTCTGATAAAAAACTTTCTTGGAACATTCTGGACTGAATCCTCTGACAGGTTTGTGAGCATGTATTGAACGCGAGGTTTAACCCTTAACTTTCTCTCTCTCTCTTGAACGATCATGTTATATGTGCCATAATAATGCCTTATATGAACTTTTGACATCTCTCGTATATTGTGCATGTTTTGGTGTATTGTTGATAATACTGCATGCCCCAGTGAAGTTGATGAATCAATGATAAATCAGATAGATTGCATGGATTCCTTTGTGACTGATAAATTTAGTGATTTGCAGGTTGATAAATCTAGCCTTTGAAGTTCGTATTAGAATCTTGTAATGTGGATCCACAATGATTTTATATTTTCTTTGTTAGGATATTTTTCGCGATCAGTTTCCATAATAGCTAGTGTTTGAGCTAAATGAAACTAGGATAATCGCGTGTACACTGAGTACTTGACGTACTAGTGGTTTGTAGCATATGAATGCTTGGAATAGGCTGTGAAAGCCTGGTGGATGTGAGCTGATGAGCCCCCACAATTCCTGATTAGGCCATAGAAGCCTGGATATTTGGTTATTTGTTTTTTTTGTATTGTTGTTTGGATCCTCAGATATAAGTCTAAGATGTTGGATGACAAATCGGTTTTGATAATCAACACGTATTGACAACTTCGTTAAGTGTCCATGTCAACCATAAGCTTTTAGCTTTCATAATGATTTATCTTGCATGTAGGTTGGAGTTTTTGACATTTTGTTTTGAGTTTCATGAACATGTAATCTGTTGGTAACCTATTTTGGATTTGAGGCTGATATATGAATTTTCCAGCAATTGTTTTGATATTGTGTTTTGAGTACATTGTTTTGACATGTCCACACTTGTCATTGACTGGCACGTGTCTCACATACCTAGAGTACATTCATTGAGCAATGATAGTAAATATGGCCTTGTGGCCTTACGCAATGAATATGGACTACGGTAATTGAATAATTTTTTTCCGGTTTTCGTCCGATATTTCTGATAACGACCTTGGCTATTCATAATGGACTATTCTTCGACATTTCGTTATTGTTCTTGCTGCCTTATTGTAGATGTATGGCACTTTACAAGGTGCCATTCAACTTAGGATAGTGGAGATATGTAAGATATGAGCATCTTATGATAATTGGTTTTCTACAAGTTATTCAGATATAAGCATCTTATGATAATAAGTTTCCTACAATTAAATATTGCATGATAGTCTTGATGTCATATATGATGCCTGCCTGTATGGTTTTATAACATCGTAATACCCCGGTTTTATGATTTGTTTGACATTTTCAGTATCCTGTTTGGAATGTTAAAAGTGTGGAGGAATGTTTTTAACTACATTTATTTGTGAGAATCAATTGTGAACATATAAACCGTTTATGTAAGTACAATGATTTAACCTTCAGTTTGATGGATGTGGTATGCAATGTGACAGTTCTGTGATATGTCTGTCCAAATAGTACTTAAGCTAAGTACATCCTTGTCGGGTTAAACTGACATTGTAATTGTATAAAACGGAAGGAACGGCATATTACAGGCAGATTTAACACCACGTCTCCCTGATGGTAGTCCCATCTTGTATCATAGAAGCTCATGCTTCCAATAATAGTGTGCTATCTCCAGTTTCGGAAAAATGACTGACGACAGAATAGTCTGGATGTTGATGTGGTTACCCTAGTCTGCCTACCAAATAGTGCCGGTCGTTCCTAATTTAGGTGGACAGAATCTACAATAAATCGACTTAATATTCAGCAGACGTTTTCGTTGTATCCTCTCTCATTTAAAGACGTTGTCAAGACTTCGATATCTTTAGAAGCCGGACCCTTTGGAATTATTGTCAGGTTTTGTGAAGACGATCCCTGTGTCTTGAGACGACCAATGCGTTACAACATCTTATAGATCACGCGCACAAGCCCTGTCGTCTTAGAAGGCCCCAAATTTCACAATATGGTACAACATGAGGGCATCGGGAGAATAAACAGCGTACTATCGACACCAGATCATCTAATAGCATCTCCCAGGCATGGATCCTACTTTGAAGATTCCCAATTAGCAGAGAAAGGTATGGCTATATTTATCACCACCGCCATTAACGTGTGCATGGTCGTAACCGGACATGGTTGCCAGATGATGTAGGAAATACGTACGTCAGGTTAGCTTGATTTGGTTCTCTCACAGACTCAGACTCAGGAAAGAAGCAGGGTGACTTGATTCCTAATCAATATCAAATAATCTGCCGTTCAAATAGAAGCGTCAGATCGGACATTCATTGAGCATAATCGTCATATTCGCAGTATCCATTCATGCAGCGTTTATATAAACCAACATCCACAAGGTGACTGCCATTTTAATGATACATGTACATAAGGTATAACACATTTTGTCGAGTTTTCGTCTTCTTTTCCAAGTACCATTATACCTGTTCTCAGATTCTACAAATCAACTAGGTTTTTATGAGAGGACGATCAGCACTTCTGGAGGATTGGGATCTATGAGGTATGGAAGCCGGATAATGAGGGGAACTTATTGAGACTGTGTTAATCTGTGATTTCGAATCTGTCCCATGGCGATATTGATTGGGAAGTACAGATCAGACTGGACTGTCACCTCTTGGTGCAGGATGCTCTCTTTCTGTTGATCAGGTGTGTATGTTATACCGGGACCATAGTTGTTGATTTACATGAACAGAATTTCTTCAAAAATGATTATTATCCTGTAAACCAGTCTTGTCGGATTCCAGAGACTCAAAGTCAACGAAACTTAACACAAATACATATAACTACCTCTAGTATGATGGTTCCATGAGTGTACACTGCGTTAAGTATGTTTCAATAGAAGTGAGCTGATTGGTATTTTTGTGATGCCATAACAATATTACACTTAGCTTGAGATTAATACTTCCTGAATCTCTGATAATGTTGAAGTTCTCGGAAGACAATCCAGGCAACTCCAAATATAGAAGCGTCAATGATAAAGTGAGAAAATTTGTACAGTTTTCCAGACAGCACAGACATCAAGGGAATTAGTCCAAGTAACCTAACACCATAAATCGATACAAGGCACCAGTGAAACAATAGAGAAATCTGATGGTCAGATTTGCTCTCGGTGGATCAGTCCAAGCACACCTTCGTTAAAGCAAACTCTCGCTAGCCTTTGTACGCTTTGATGAGGATCATCTATTCCCGATATTCACATTGAAGATATGTCCAGCTACATGCATTATGTTTTAATCACATCGCACAGTCTATTGAATACTCGTGCGTTCTCGCTAAATCTGGAAATATTTATTCTGCTAATCGTCTATGTACAAACAATATACGAGATTTCCTCACTAAATTCTTCAAAATAACAGTGGTACAAAAGATGTTGTTTCATAACGTTACAGGACGACGTTGTAATGGAAATGTGTCAGAAGGTAGCAATGTTCCACCCCAAAGAGATGTATTTTCGACAAACGTGAAAGAGAGAATCTATATATCCCGTCCTTCCGCTTCAATCGGCCTGTCCAACTTGTTCCGTAAATCTGGGTAGTGATGTGATCTTATATATGATGCCATGAGACTGTAGGGGGGGAGTTTACTAAAAAAGGTGCAGGGTGTGACGCAACCACTTTACTGGTAGTGTGCTATTATAGATGATAATCAAGGTTATTCTCATAGGAATGCTTTGTAATTATATACTGATCACCACTCTTTCTTAATCGGAGACTTACGACGATATCGCTTTCATCTGATCTGAGAAGATGAGTGATATGAGGATATGTAGATTTCAAACGATCGTCAGATGTATACAAGCCCGATAACAAGTACAAAGACAGTAACAGTTGAGATAAGAACAAAATGTTACCCCCATATAAGATCTTAGGAGATGCCTGTGTACATAGATACCGCTTCAGAGATTTGTGAAGATGGCCAAAGGCAATACCAAGTACAAAGGTACTCTAGTTGTAACAGGCGGAATCCACTAGAGTCCAGTACTTTTTTGCACACCACATACTGACCATGTCCGCTTGATTGGATTTTTTGAACGTCACCAGCAGTTCAAGTTTTGAGGATTGTTATTCAACCAAAACTATTTCCGAGCACCGGTCATTAGTTTTTTTAGTTTATGTTGATTGGATGTTCTGCTAAAAATCTTATGGAAATGAGTTCGTTGATCATGGCGACGGAAATTCCCTATGGACAACGACTGGACGTTCAATGTGGGATTTGATGCATCAAATGTTTGAAATGGCTGAGTTTTGTGCGTGCCTGGTGAAATTGTTTCATCAGGTAAAATTTGTAACAATGAGAAATGTTCGTGCCGTATGTGGCACGCTTTGTACACTTTCAGCTTTCAGGTTATGAGCATCGCGGACTGCAAAGCCTCGAGAAAACTATCACCATATTCTGATAATTGGGTGATAAGTGGAAGATAAGATTCACTTGTAGTGGAAACACGGATAAGTCAATTTAATTTAATTCTTTATCGTACCGAAATGATCATTGAAGCAGCGTACATAGCAAATAACATGCATGCTGAAAAACATAGAATATACATTTTTGTAGAATAAAATTGGAACGCGTACATTTGTATATAGTATACTCCTTAGCTTAGTCTCCTTCGTCATTTGCTTACAGCTGAACTGATTATATCGGGAGACACAATATAGTGTTACAATAACTGAATACACATATACCCCAGGTTTAATAAGTATATCAGTGGAAAAACTGAGCTCTTTTGCCAATATTAGAATTCACGCGGAGACCAACATGATCACCTTCCTTCTAGCAGCAAAACAATTCCATACGTACTGTGTTATAATTGTCAACGTTGCAACTGGTGTGTCAATAAGAAGATTGGAGAGTTCCTGTTCATTTTAATTAACTATTTTCGGGTTGGAAAATGAGAATGTTTTGAAAGAGGTTATTACATGGAGAACAGACGAGTAGGAAGTGGTGTTCCAAATATTAAAATTTTCTACTTCTGAGGTTTAAGTTAAGCTTCCAGTTTCCGCAGATCTGGCCTGGGCTTTTTGGGACGTATCCTGGTCTGAGTGGGGGGAGAGGCCAAAATGGCCTCCCCCTAATTATTTTTCTTACCCTTGAGCTGTGGGGCTGAAACTTACCCCGCTATACCCCTGTGTCAAGATCTACCAGAAAATGTAAAAACAAATCCAAGATGGCCGCTCTTGATGACGTCACAGTCACGGATTTTCCGAATGTTTTATTTATGCAATTTCTCCGCAAAAACTGCATGATAAATTAGCAAATATTGATGTGATTGAAATAAAATAGTTTTTGCCCACTTTTCGTCGAGGACAAGCAGAAATTTTGAAGAAATATGACGAAATATAGCGCAGAAAGTTTGGTAGGGGGTGATTTCGCCCCCCCCCCCCTCCAGGTCAGGTAGGGTTAAGTCATTAAGATGTTTCTCACTTTGCGATAGTGAAACCAAATCAACAGCAAACAATAAATGTGACAATATTTTGTCACCTATAAATTGAGATCATCTAAATATGTAGCGAGGACATTTAGATACATGTATATGATAAAATAACATTGGACCGTACGGACAACCCTGTTTATCGCCGATTTGCGAGACGAATGGACTGAGATGTGACTTTGATGTAATAAGATGTATGTTTATCCATGTTTTAAATCTCTAGAGATTTTTTCCATTGATACTATGCTAATTAATTTATACCATTGTCTTGGCCTCCATAAACTATCAAAATCTTTGGGAGAGTCAAACAAACAAGAAAGTAATTTTTCTTAACAGATTTATATTTGTTTATAAGTAATTGCAAAAATGAATATGTTATCCAAGGTACTATGATTTTAACTGAAGCCACATTGCGCTTCATCGAGACGATAATTTGCTTCTAGATACGAAGGTAATCTTTAGTTTATCAGTAGTTTACCATAAACATTACCTCTATAATTCTTGGGGTCAAGAGAGCTATATCGGGGGGAGGGAGGAAGGGCGGGGGGTACTTAGCGCCTCCCCATCCCACAAGGTTGTGGTACACACCAAATCGCCCAGGTCAGATAGGGTTAAACCACATACACATGTTATAACCATATCCGGTCTTGTTGGTCTTTCACCGAGAGAAGATCAATATATTAGGACACCGCCCTAAGTAATTGAGTTTTGATACGTGCCACAAATCTTATGGTGCTCAGTTTTGGGAGAACGAATCAAATATTCTTTAAACGTGTTATACCTTGAATGTCATGGAGGAATGGTAGGAATAGTCATTTCGAAGATCTAGGTTGCCGAGTTGATTTTTACGATCTACAAAGTGAACGACTTACTAAAAGAGATCGACGTTAGAAACAAAATTCAAATAAAAACATCTACAAACAAAGTTTTTTTTGCGGATTCTTTGTTCGAAAAAGGAACGATCGGTAAGATACCGACAAGATATCGTTATATCCACATCAGTAACCCATATTCAACCCAAATGAATTCGAGGTCGTTTCCACAGTATAATGCATATCATTCTCGATATGATTGTTCATACGAACAGCATGAAGATAATGTATTACACGATGCTCAAGAGACAGAGAGAGACAGAGGAAGGGAGCAGTAATATTTCAGCTTTATAGCTTCGATCAAACAAAATCCTAAGAATTCCAAGTCAACCCAGCAATCCAGAAGTAATCAACACAACACACCAAAAACACGATGTTCACAAGACTCCTAGACCCATGAAGCTGAAGCAAAATGAAGCACGGGATGCGAGGTTTATAGCGCCAGAGATTCCAGTCTGAATTTGTATGTGATACTCATCACCAACCGACAGATCCGTGCCAATAATCGAAATGCTATCACTTTCATTTAATCAGATACACCATTTGTCGACAAACCGCTTTACCAATCCGTTGGCAATGGTATCGAATATTAAGCTCATGATAATCCACCAGCCGTTAGTACAGTGCTCTACGAATTTCGATACAAATAAATGATTTATGCAATAGCGAATTTTACGAAGAGTATTATATGGGTTAATTCGACTCTTCCGCACATGCATGCTATATCCAATCACAGCAAGTTTTTGTCCATTTGTCCATAGCAACAAATCATAATCTAGATTGTTTCATTACGATCAAGATATCTAGACAGAAGCACGGATAAATGTGTAAGATAATGCATAAACCATGACCAGCCATCGTCCATGAAGAATTTGCGAAACCATGAGCTTAACCCATATCCCAAAAATGTTGCTGGTAAGACATCATTATATTCTTATCGGCAAATCTATATCACTGACAAAGATTCCTGAACTCGAAGGAATTTTCAACCCTTTTTTCTAGAGAGTTATTTACCTCACCCAAGCAGACTGTTCATATGAGCACTATGCACTTCACTGTATTACAGCGCTGACGACTGACATTTCTAGAACAGTAATGGTCCTGTATGCCATTTACCAAGTGAAACATTAACTAGGAAGACACTAAGGAAGAGAGTCACAACCACATTACTATATTTATATATTACTAGAGTAAAACCCATGATATGCAACTGATCAAATGTCGGCGCGGTGTGTGATGGGTGGCGATGAGCATTCGCCGCTTAAACTACAGTTTGATACTACATGTAAGTATAGTTATCAATTACATGTTACATGTCCATGTCTGTGAGAACCTTCGTGTCCAGCTTCGGTGTGCTCGGAAAGGCGGGATAGGGCAGCTATACCATTAAAACGAGTCGGTCGAAAGTTATGTCACGTGGGTTTAACATGCTTCCCTGGCGTCTTGCGCAACCATGTTCATGATTGGGTGCTAATATAGAGTGGATACCATGCATCTCAGAACGTACGCAACGAGATATTATTGAAGTCAAACAAAACTGCCGGAAAACAGTCAACGTGTGAATAGTATATCAAGTTGAAGGCTTCTGCGCATGTGCCATATCTATATACCCTCACCTCTGACAATTTTTCGACAATTTCGTACTTGCTAAAGACTGATTTTTCTGGAGACGAAACGTAGATGGGTAGGGCGACGAGGGGTAAGGGCTAGCTTGATGGGACGGACAATCGGACAGGAGATTGAACAATATTGTTATATTTACGTTCAAACCATTCATGATTATGGAATTGTGAATTTATTGAACGGTTGGATTATACAGTCAAGATATACTTCATATGTAATTCTGGTAACATAATATTAGATTACACGTTCCGCCTCAGCTATACCCCATCCCAATCTCACAAGGACATACAACCATCTCCCCCTCTCGCCCTCCCTTGAATTTTTCTCAATTCGACGTCACCATCCCCACCCCAACTGCCATACTGCCATGTTTGATACCCTGGTTGATTTCTCATCTTCCATCCGTCCTGAGATCCCCCACTAATCACCACCAAATTATGTTTGCTCAAACTGGAGCTTTGCTGCTCAGTGAACCTATTTTAGCCTAAACTGTTCTGATTTCACCTATATTTTTTTTAAATCAAGACATCGATTCATACATGCGTTTATGCAGTATAGCCTGATCTAGTGTCAGACCAACCTAAAAATCCTCAACTCTCCATATTACCAGAATCCTGGGCTCATCTGGTTCACTGATGTCTGGTCACAGGTGGTTTCACTATCAGTCATGTCCTTGAAGCGGAGGGGACCTCTGCTAATGACCACGGAAATAAACCACATGTGCAAGTATCAAGCAAACCAATGACACATACACTCTCTACACATCTTTCTATTATTATCTGCATATGTATTATTTACAGCAAATAAAAAATGCCCATTACAATTAATCATCCATTTATCACCTGTTACTCAGAAAGTGGGTCTGGCGGCCAGTTTTTATTTTATTATTTTCTATTTTTCTTTCATGATACACCTGATTCCTTCATGGAAATACTGACTGAATACTCGCTAAATAGAAAACGTATTAAATTCTGCATAAAAGCAATGTGTACATTTTGACCATACGTATCGAGGCGAGAACGTTTGACAAGCAGTGGTCTTTGCAACTGTACGTTTAAAATTAATAGATCTGGGTGCAAACGATCGGGTATGGCATGTGGGTATTGTTTTGGGCTGGGGCTCTGGAATTTGAATAACTGTAGCTGGCAGGGATTATGTTCTCTGATTCATCTTGATTGGATTTTGTGGTGGCTGCGAAGGTAAGGGAAGATTTGAGTAACATGCAGATGTATGAACGAAGCATTAGATGAATTTTGAGTAATGTTTGCGAATAATAATTAACCCTACCAGGTCTGGGGGAGGGGATTATGGCCACCTTACCAAACTTTCTATCCTATCACCGGAACGATTTATCATTGAGAGCTAACTCTCCCTGACTTTATAGCTTATCATAATGGGGTCATTTTAAGCATATTTTCCATGACCCCGTGCAGATAGTCATTGGTAAGTTGTGGGCCATCGAAAAATGTTTTCTGCAAAATTTCTGCTTTTCTGCGTGAAAGAGTGGAGAGAAACTATTTATTCCACATCCGACTGTTATTTACTAATATATTCTGCAGTTTTTGCGAAGAAATGGCATAAATTAAAAAAAAATCGAAAAATCTGACAGAAAAGTCGGCAAAACGCCTCAACATAGGGTAAACCTGGTAAATGCACGATTACCAAGAAAAACTAACCTGTAATGCCCGACGTTGTACGGCTTAAATTTCCCACCAAAACAATAAACCTGCATATATTTGTCGAGAGATATGTACATGGGGCGGGCCTCGGGGACTACAAAAACACCAGGCCAGATAGGATTAAAATTCATTATAAATTAAAGAAAATTAATTTAACATTTAATTAAATATTTGCTTCCCCACTTTCAAATTTATCGTAGTCAGTGAAAAGAAATGGGATGTTGGCTGGTACCTGAAACTACACACTGGCAACTTAGAGAAAATCAAGGCCTATCTTCCGAGAGTGTTGGAGGCTACACTTCTTGGTCTTAGACCATTAAACAAACAGTGCCGTTCCGTTGACCCCTTCAGGCAACCTTTGCGAAAGGTTATCTTTTCTGTCTCTGATGCGACGAATAATCGAAGGTCAGTGGTGTTTGGAGTGTGATATGTGTTCAGTTTCGCTGCGAGTTTGATTTTAAGTTGGAGCCTGATAAGGTGTTGCCCAGAGTGACTAGTTGGATGCCTGTGCACCGCATTCTCAAAGTAGAGAAAGGCCAAAAGTCTGACGTCATTTGTACGCGATATTTCATTTTAGCACTCTAAACCGCACCCCATAGGGGTCAAAATCTCATTAAACAGCGCCAGTCCTCTGTCATGAGCTTAACAACAGAACTATTCATGAATACACTACACTGTGATTAGCAGGTTTTATGTTATTGTCTTCAGTAAACGTAAACAAAAGATTGACCCAACAGTATATTAGCAACAGAAAGGTATCATATCCAGCTTAAATGTGTTCCGACTTCCCATTTACGGAGATAAAAGGTTAATAAGTTCAAAGTAACATTTCCTGCTCGATAATCTATTCAATTTGGAAGTATTTTGTAATATTTCCATATTATTCCACGTGACTTGAAGGCACAATCTTAAAATTTAAAAAACGCGCAGCGCGATTTTAAAATTGCACAGATTTTAAAAACGCGCGTAACATCTATATTAACGTCGTTTTCAACAATGTTTCAGTCATATCGCGACGGTGTCTACATGTGCCAGAACACGAGAGTGCTCACAGTTCCTATTATCCTGGACACTGATCATCCCAGCCCTGGACGAACCACTGGGCGTTTATTTAACGATCCCTGTTTACATTATCTCCTACAACGCCAGGGGTTGTTGTAGGTACCTGGTGTACTTATTTTACATTGTAACAATATAATATCACAATATACCAATAGCTATCACAATAGTTAGATTAACCTGATATGCTTTGCCGCTTACATACAGATAAATATCAGTATACATGTAGTATATTATAAAGATTGTATAGATTTCTTGAGCTCTTTAACTGTCAGAGCTTGTCAGGGGTCTCCATTTCAGGGTAAAAGCTGCCATGGAGTTATTGTTAAAAGCAATATTCTTTTCTAAATTCATAATATTCAAGATATAAGCTTTGGCGGGCGCCCACCTCGGTTTGATGTCACAAGACCTGCAGTTGTAATTATGTAACTTTTTACAGCCAGGACAATATGA
>JAVTVY010032342.1:0-14143 GCA_036873755.1 Hanleya hanleyi
CAGCTGCCGTTGGTCCATAGCACTGGGGTCGGACGTGGAATGAAGGAGGACGGCAGTGGTGTCTGGTTTTATAGTCGTTTCACCTGGTTGGCAGCGACCCAGGAATTGAAGGAACTGGGCCAGCCTTGCCATTTTACGAAATGAAACAGTTTGCCACGTCGACGTTCCGTCTTCAAAATCTGCTCCACCGTGTAGTAGTCTTGCTGTGTTTTTACAACAGGCTGTAATTCCGTGTCGTAAAACGTCCCCAGCAACGTTTCCCCTTGGAGATCTTCCAGTTCATAGACTCGCCGCTGTCGGGGTAGGCGCTGTTTAATCAGGAAGTGCTCATCGCTCCAGTTGGGCAAGTAACTTTTCTCGAACTTGCCCTTGACTTTACTGATCCGTACAGGGTCCTCGACCTTGTACACCGCCTTCGTCGTTCGCTGCGATGGCCTGGGGTACAAGACACGCCGGACTTGGGCTTCATTGCGTTGGGTCACGGTAATGGGGGCTCTCTATACTTCGATGATAGGCTCGATTGTAACCCCTCACCAGTTTCGGGAGAACATCGATGTACCGCCTTGTATTCTTATAGGTGAAATATTTATACATGCGGGCCTTTGAATGTCCTGTTGAACCTCTCCACCACGGAAGCCTTGGTCTCGTTGTACGTATGGAAGAAAAACACCTTCTGTTTCTTGAGAAAGGCTAGGAACGGTCTGTTGAGGAATTCCGTGCCTTCGTCGGTTTGCAAATACAAAGGTTTGCGCCCGGTCTTGAAGATGTCTGTGAACGCCGCTATGAGATTTGCCCCCGTTTTCGTCCGGATGGGTACCACCCACGCATACTTGGATAGGATATCGATGCACGTCAAGATATACCGATTCTCATCGTTGTGTTTGGCAAAGGCGCTCATATCCACCAAATCCGCTTGCCACTGGGCATCTATTCCTCCCACGATGACCCGGTTCCGTAGAAAATGGCGACGGACAGATCGATGTAAGGTATAGGTGTCTTGTCTTCTTAACCAATCTCGGACTTGGGCACGTTGTACCCCCTGGGGTTTGGCCGCTCGATAGAGAGCCGACAATGCATTATAGGCCGCCGGACTGTCGGGACTGTAGTATAAGTTATCCAACACCTTCTCCCAGCGCTTCATGGTGACAAAATGATGATGGACCCTGGCTCTATCGTTTATTTATAACGGGTATATCTTGGGCCGGAGTTTCTTTCTGATTTTCTTCGTGGACTTCCACAGTGGCCATGGTCAATGACCAGTCCAACTCGTCTGATGACCGCTTGATAAGCACTTCATCCACATCCACCACGGCATCTTCCAATGCAGACCATAGATCAGGGTGAAGGGTGAAATGCACTGTACCTCCATCTAGCCGAGCCAATTGAGCAAAGAAAGGGCCGCGTCGGATGTACACATCGTGACACAAGTGGATGAGGTCGCCGTCCAGTTCACCAGACAACACCCGTTTGAATTTGGTCCAGCCCTCCCGGGACAGACGAATGTGAGCCGGGCACGGTTGTGTAGGGTCCGCATCACAGACGTCTCCCACCTCCTCCATGATATCGACCTTATCCGCATACACGTGCAGGAAAACCTCGGGGGTCAAGCTGAAATACGCCAGTACTATATGCTCCGTCATGGTCAGTACGTGAATGGTACCAGATTTCACTGTCTCTCGTATTTATAGGGAGAACCCCGTGAGATCAAAGGATCAGGTGGTCATGTCATTGGGCTGACTGAGTCTAGCGGGGTAATCAATGGCATCGTCGTCGGGTTCATGTAGTTGTTCATGGGGTTCAGCCAGGGCGTCCTCCATAGCACGAGCCCATGCCAATTGGTCGGGTGATCGGTCGTCCGGTGTAAACAACTGGTCCACAATAGGCACTACTTTCTCCAAGGCTGACCACACAGAGGAAGTGAGGCTGATACTGCGCGTAGGCTCTTGGTAGGGACCCAGACGTATGTGGCCGGGAGGTACGGAATATACGTAGATGGCATTGTCCAGGTGGATGACGTCTCCGTCCAACTCACCGCTCAACACCCGTTTAAACTTAGTCCAGCCATCCCGCTGTAGTGTCACCGGATTCGATAGCTTTTTTATCTGTTTTACTCTGCCCTTTTTATCCACCTCACAGACAAAGTCAACCCTGCTGTGGTATTCATTCTTTTTATTATTCCCCATCATCAAACACACAAACCCCAGCTGGAGGCGCCACTGTGGATGTGTTTACATTATTTTTGCATGTACACGTGGTGGGTCTCTCCGGGAAAGATGCCGGTCCGTAGTCGAAGGTGGTCGGGGGTGGCTTGCTTGAGGTCGAAGAGCATATACCCGTGCTGAGGGGTTGTGGCATCTTTGAAGGCTTCCAACGCAAACGGTGTGCGGCCGGGATACATCTGTCTCGCCAGGTGCAGCAGTTGAGTGGTATCTCTCGGGTTTTTGAAGACCACCAGGTAGTGGGCATTTAAGCTGATATTCCGATGTTCTTTGTTTTTACTGAACAGATTTCTGCACAATGTAGATGATGCTGAGCCGTCGATGATGGCTGCCTTTGGTAAAGAGTTGGGTGACCCGTGCATCCGTCTCCGCCATGAGATCATCCAGAACCACCAAGGTGTCGGGTTCCAAATCGGCCAGGTTGGGTAGGCCTTCCACGAACGTGATGTGGGGCATTGCTGCATACGCTTCCTGCCATTCTCCGTAACACCACACGACTCTGGCAATGGGTGGAGTGATCATGCTGTCGGCGTGTTGAAGGAGCTTCCTGACGAAGTGCGTTTTGCCGGAGCCCGTCGGTCCTGCGATGACGCAAGTGAAGGGATGCTGCCACCCAGGGTCCATGGTTTGAGGTCTATCCGTTGTCGTGGTAACCCGCTCTTGTAAATTTCGTACGAGTGAACTGGAGTGGTGGCGGGTACAACGTCGGTCATCGTTGTCTGTTCACGTTCAGAGATGGTGCTGGGGGTGGGTACAACGTGGGTGGACGGTTCACTGTGAGGGATGAAATCCGGTGGGTCTTGAGACGTAGTAGGTGTACTTGGTGTAAGTGTAGAGCTCGACGTGGCTTGTACGCGGGGTGTGGTGGTGGTGACTGGGCTCGATACGACTGGTGCTCTCTGTAGACCCGTTTCACTGATGGCTGGTGTTCTCAGTTGGTTAAGTAACGTACTGACATAGGCTACGTCGTAAAACACACCTCTGTACAACACACTCAGCAGGGTTAGCAATAGCACCCCAAAGACCACTTGCGCTTTGCGCGTTTTGCGAGACGCTGTCTTCGGAGGCAGCTGCTGTTGGTCCATAGCACTGGGGTCGGACGTGGAATGAAGGAGGACGGCAGTGGTGTCTGGCTTTATAGTCGTTTCACCTGGTTGGCCGCGACCCAGGAATTGAAGGAACTGGGCCAGCCTTGCCATTTTACGAAATGAAACGGTTTGCCACGTCGACGTTCCGTTTTCAAAATCTGCTCCACCGTGTAGTAGTCTTGCTGTGTTTTTACAACAGGCTGTAATTCCGTGTCGTAAAACGTCCCCAGCAACGTTTCCCCTTGGAGATCTTCCAGTTCATAGACTCGCCGCTGTCGGGGTAGGCGCCGTTTAATCAGGAAGTGCTCATCGCTCCAGTTGGGCAAGTAACTTTTCTCGAACTTGCCCTTGACTTTACTGATCCGTACAGGGTCCCCGACCTTGTACACCGCCTTCGTCGTTCGCTGCGATGGCCTGGGGTACAAGACACGCCGGACTTGGGCTTCATTGCGTTGGGTCACGGTAATGGGGGCTCTCTCTATACTTCGATGATAGGCTCGATTGTAACCCCTCACCAGTTTCGGGAGAACATCGATGTACCGCCTTGTATTCTTATAGGTGAAATATTTATACATGCGGCCTTTGAATGTCCTGTTGAACCTCTCCACCACGGAAGCCTTGGTCTCGTTGTACGTATGGAAGAAAAACACCTTCTGTTTCTTGAGAAAGGCTTGGAACGGTCTGTTGAGGAATTCCGTGCCTTCGTCGGTTTGCAAATACAAAGGTTTGCGCCCGGTCTTGAAGATGTCTTTGAACGCCGCTATGAGATTTGTCCCCGTTTTCGTCCGGATGGGTACCACCCACGCATACTTGGATAGGATATCGATGCACGTCAAGATATACCGATTCTCATCGTTGTGTTTGGCAAAGGCGCTCATATCCACCAAATCCGCTTGCCACTGGGCATCTATTCCTCCCACGATGACCCGGTTCCGTAGAAAATGGCGACGGACAGATCGATGTAAGGTATAGGTGTCTTGTCTTCTTAACCAATCTCGGACTTGGGCACGTTGTACCCCCTGGGGTTTGGCCGCTCGATAGAGAGCCGACAATGCACTATAGGCTGCCGGACTGTCGGGACTGTAGTATAAGTTATCCAACACCTTCTCCCAGCGCTTCATGGTGACAAAATGATGATGGACCCTGGCTCTATCGTTTATTTATAACGGGTATATCTTGGGCCGGAGTTTCTTTCTGATTTTCTTCGTGGACTTCCACAGTGGCCATGGTCAATGACCAGTCCAACTCGTCTGATGACCGCTTGATAAGCAATTCATCCACATCCACCACGGCATCTTCCAATGCAGACCATAGATCAGGGTGAAGGGTGAAATGCACTGTACCTCCATCTGGCCGAGCCAATTGATCAAAGAAAGGGCCGCGTCGGATGTACACATCGTGACACAAGTGGATGAGGTCGCCGTCCAGTTCACCAGACAACACCCGTTTGAATTTGGTCCAGCCCTCCCGGGACAGACGAATGTGAGCCGGGCACGGTTGTGTAGGGTCCGCATCACAGACGTCTCCCACCTCCTCCATGATATCGACCTTATCCGCATACACGTGCAGGAAAACCTCGGGGGTCAAGCTGAAATACGCCAGTACTATATGCTCCGTCATGGTCAGTACGTGAATGGTACCAGATTTCACTGTCTCTCGTATTTATAGGGAGAACCCCGTGAGATCAAAGGATCAGGTGGTCATGTCATTGGGCTGACTGAGTCTAGCGGGGTAATCAATGGCATCGTCGTCGGGTTCATGTAGTTGTTCATGGGGTTCAGCCAGGGCGTCCTCCATAGCACGAGCCCATGCCAATTGGTCGGGTGATCGGTCGTCCGGTGTAAACAACTGGTCCACAATAGGCACTACTTTCTCCAAGGCTGACCACACAGAGGAAGTGAGGCTGATACTGCGCGTAGGCTCTTGGTAGGGACCCAGACGTATGTGGCCGGGAGGTACGGAATATGCGTAGATGGCATTGTCCAGGTGGATGACGTCTCCGTCCAACTCACCGCTCAACACCCGTTTAAACTTAGTCCAGCCATCACGCTGTAGTGTCACCGGATTCGATAGCTTCTCAGCGGGGGTCCAGTAAATCGCTTGATCGTCTTTCACCAGCGTGACTTCATCTTGATAAATGTATAACCTCACACTGGGTGTAAGAGGCAGGATAGCTCGTAGTGACATGCTTGGTCCAAATGTCGAACGGAGAATGACACACACTCTGTCTCATCCCTCGTATTTATAGTGTCAATACCACAGCGCCAGGGTCAATAAGGCACAGACTAGTATGAGGCCAACCAGCCGGCACTGGTTCCAGCGTGAGCGCTCCTGGTCCATAGCGCGAGCATCAAGGATGGCTGTCATAGTCCAGTAGTGGTGAGTGATGGCACGCCTCTCCATCGAGTGCACTCTGTGGAGGACCGCTTCTGTGAACTCGTTCAGGATCTGGCGTCGTCCCTCGTTGTCGTCGCCATCTGCAAACATGGACCGGACCACTGCTCGGTAACCCGTGAATGAATTCACCACGGTGGCATACTGTAAAATGCGAGTCGCATGGGGCTGGATCTCCGCCATGGCTCTGTAGAAATGAAGGTGTGGGATCCAGAGGGACATGTTTTATAGACCAGATGTAGCTCTACGGGTGTAGTCCGTGATACGTACTATTCTGATGGGTTAGTACAAAAAAAAAGGGGAGCAACAACAACAACAACAACAACAACACAGATTACAGATCAATCCTTTTATTATGCGTGAACAACATAGAAATGCATGTACTGACCTGTCTGTGGGAGGTTTCCCACAATGGCGTTCACCTTCGCGTCTTTTCGTGTACGTTCGTGTCTTTTCGTTAAAGTCCGTGTATCTTCGGTAAAGTCCGTAGGCATTGGGCAAGGAAGCTTTTTCCCGAGACCGAATCACCGCCAGACATGACTGCATCACCGCGGATGAATACATTCTTGCACTCACTCACACCACAGGTCGAGTGAGGTAATGCATCCCATAGTCACGCAGACCGGAAGTGACGTCATACACCTGCGCACAACCGTGATGGAAAAAACCCAGAACCAAGTCAGTACATGCATTCCATACAGGCAGAATGCAGGCAGGCAGACAGGAAGGCAGGCAGGCAGGCAGGCAGGGAGGCAGGCAGACAGGTCAGGTAAGTCAAATTGAATACACCCCTTTCCCTAAAAATCGACTCCTTTTATACGTTTTTCACTGGAGGTGGGTACAAAATGGCGGATACTCACCTCCCACCACCCTTAAAACCAAGCCGCCATCTTGTACCCACCTCCACCACACCGGTGTCAGTCAGTGCACTGGTGTGGTGGAGGTGGGTACAAAATGGCGGATACGCACCTCCCACCACCCTTAAAACCAAGCCGCTATCTTGTACCCACCTCCACCACACCGGTGTCAATCAGTGCACTGTGTGGTGGAGGTGGGTACAAAATGGCGGCCTGTGTCGTGGTGTGGTGGGAGATAAATAGCCGCCATCTTGGTCCCACCTCCACCACACATCCACTCACTCTTAAAACCAAGCCGCCATCTTGTACCCACCTCCACCACACCGGTGTCAGTCAGTGCACTGGTGTGGTGGAGGTGGGTACAAAGTGGCGGATACGCACCTCCCACCACCCTTAAAACCAAGCCGCCATCTTGTACCCACCTCCACCACACCGGTGTCAATCAGTGCACTGTGTGGTGGAGGTGGGTACAAAATGGCGGCCTGTGTCGTGGTGTGGTGGGAGGTCAGTAGCCGCCATTTTGAACCCACCTCCACCACACATCACTCACGCATGCGCACACCGCCACAATACCGCCACATTTTTTTTCCGCGCATGCGCAGTGAGGCGCTACCTCATCAATTTGCGGGCTACCTACTACTCAGGGGTCAATTACAAATCGATCGAAACTTTCTCAATAACTGATGAGTAGTATCGAAATATCTCGTATTGAAGAGTCCCGGTTTATCTCTATCGGTTGTCATCCCAGTTTTCTCTCCGTTTTCTATCTAAGTGTGAGACCATCTCGATCCTTCGCGAAATCACGCGACTCACTTCGAGCGCGAATTCAGATGCATCAAAATGAAGGTATGAAGCATTCTGATCCGCAGACCAGTCGATTTGCGGTATACAGCTGTTCAGTGGCTCCGTCACAGACATAGAATTATAGCCAAACTTTTGACATTCATGACTAGAAGTAAATGCATTTTATCTAGAACTATTTTGGAATTAATGTCATTAAACGGTGGCGACAAATCATTTGTGCATGTGCTTAGTTTTTGAAAGGAATTCTTTCCATCATAATTTTAGTTTTCCGGGATTTGTATTTGATATGATTCTATTTGGGCCGCGATATACGTATACGGCGTGCGGTCCCCAGTAAGATGGCAACCACACAACACTACATATGATAGGTTATTATCAAAAAAGAACAAAATCACGATAACAGCACACGGACTTACAGAAACCGAGACCCTTCGAGATTACCACCACGTTCTTATCCATCTCGAAAACCGAACCTTCCGATCGGGATAGAACCAGGACAAAAACGGAAAACTGGGACATTTATGTAGAATTGAAGAAATCTTTTGTTAGCTTCACAAACATTACAGCTTGTGTGTTTTTCATACGCAAATGTCGCTAATCATTTGCTCTGTTCGTGACTCCATCTCCATCAGCTTCTCCATCAGAAGTCAATTCGACAGAGAAAATCAGATAATCCAAAAAGTCGAGGTTAATGCTAAGTTGGCCTGAGAGAATACCTAGTTCATAGATATGAAGCCCAATGGGGTGAATTACTGTTTCATATATTTCCTTGTTTCGGATGAATGCCATATAGACGAGGACACGAATGATAGATTTCCACCTCTCATTGAATGGAAGAAACCACAGATGGTTCATCATATTTAGACCTTTGTGTTCAACAGGATGTGTATGGTTCACACAAGTTCCAGCACCAAGTAACGTTTGCCAGATCAAGTGACGTATTCGATGCTTTCAATCTACGCCATAAAGCGTTGTTGTCGAAACCTTTACCTTACCCAAAAGATTTCAGGTCGGATCACACACTGATGACACAATACGACATTAGCCTGTATGATCCTGGCGCTACGCTTTCTAGTTTCTGTCTTGTATCGCTTAATCTAAGCCTAGGAGGAGTATGACTATCGTGTATTACAATATCGCCATGATACCTATATGAACCATCACTCAAATACAGGATACAGGTTGAAATACAGTATACGATAAAAACAACTTCAAAATATATACCGAAAATAGAATACAGGATGATTATGCGGGTTTGACGATATGAGAGTAACATGTCTTATCAGCATCCTTGGGAAATGTTGACGTCTTCTCTCTTATATATATATATATGCTTAACTTATAGGCTTTGTCAGAGAGTATTCTGGTTTAATACAATGACACAGTATATATATATGTGATATTGTTTACATTAGCAACAATATCCGAGAAAAATCCAAGTAACATGTTCAGTCCCGTTTAAAAAGGCTTATTCGTAACTTTTCGATGATCTCCGGTGGCAGTAATCGAATCCTTCCGTAGATTTCTGCTCAGCAGTACCGAATGGTAATCGACTCAATAGCATAATCTACTTAAACAGGATATATATTATCTGTTCAAAGAAGGAAGATAGCGAATGTCCATCCATCGTTGTTCCGATGTAGTTGAAGTCATCTTGTAAAAAGGGAATATTTTGAACTTATCATTGCTACATGTATGGATATGCTTGCACACAAACGTATTTATCAACAAGAGGCAGTCAGTATCTGTTGTTTATGCACTCGGATTCGAGCTATAAGATATGTTGTCTGTCCAATACAGTTTGCATCGCATCCACTACACTTAATAACATAAATCACATTCGTAGAATCACAACTCATTCTTTCCCTTTAATGTGAAGACACTACTCGAATTCTTGAATGAAAATGATGAGCCTTCAATCAGGTATTTACATGTGCCGCATTTGGAATCTGTGCATTTTGTGACTGTAAGAGTGCTGCGAAATTCTTCATGTGTGACATGGGTTAGTATCTTTTTTTCAGATTAAGAACCTGTGTCTGGCTTTTTGTGAGTTTCACATCTTTTAGAACATTTTGCATTTTAGGACTCTCGCGCAGTATGTTCATATCTTGCACAATTTTGGAATATATGACCGCGTTATGTGGATTATATTTGTTTACAAACGCCATACTTTTGTTCATTTCTGTTTGGGGGTTTTTAAGAAGGCAATGGCATGCGACTTGGCTTTATTCCGACCTGCCTTGATAATCTCTTCCGGAAAACCCTTTTTTGCCAAATCTTTTCAAGTTCACTAATCCTCTTTTCCCTTAAGTTCGGTTTTGTCACAATGGTACAAATGCGACGAACATTTTTATACGGAATATATTTGTGGGAGGCCCGTTGGCCGAGTGAGTTAGATCGCCAACATACAGTGCTGGCGATGAGGTGCCTGACTCTGGGGTCGCTGGTTCGAATCCCGCACGGGACTCGACTAATTTTTCAGCACTAGAAGTTGTGCTATTCCAAGATAGTGTTATCCCAAATAACGAAAATACTGTTATACGATCACTTTCTAAATGACAAAAATATATGGACTTGAGTAGGTCTTGCATGATTACGTTTGAAATGAAGATATTTTCTACTATCGGTGGGTTTAAAATATAAATCCGTGATTAGCTTGTTTTCGTATCTAGTTATCAAAATATCAAGAAAGGGTGAACTATTTCCGCTGCTTTCAATATATATACTATTATATTTTACGCATACTGGTGCTAAAGGTGACGCATAAATAAGATTTTCTCCTTATTGACTTTTTTCTGGTTACTTACTGTTGGGTATGGCGCTAGTGTATAATTAATTGACTTCGTTTAAATACACTGTTCTACATTCGGAGGTTTTAACGAAATGATCCACAAATGTAAACAACATAAAGCGAGAATTATAAAGCGTTCGATGCCTTATCACATAGGCTACTTATTGCTAAATTTGCAGCATATGGATTGAGTACTAAGAAACAGAGAGCAAAAGTAGGACAGGATGTAATTTCCTGGCAGACTCTCCTTGCAGGAGTCCCACAGATTTCGAATTTAGGCCCTAACTGTATTAATGTATTTTTAAACGATGTCTTCTTGGTGAATACAGAGTTAATTGACCGCAATCAGTGTGTAATCGTGGCAGGTGGCTAGTGTGATTGGAGACGTGAACGGTCGTACTGTGATGGAATGATCATCGATTTAGGAGATAAGCTGCAGAAGGTCGAGAGTCTTGTCGACTTGCTTTTCGTAACATTTCGCCAGTTGCAGCTGCAGTTCCACGCGTTACTGTAGGTCATACCAATGTGGCCAGAAACTACCGCGGCATTTGCTAAACACCCATAGTTGTACATGAATAGCTTTGTGGAACATAAATATTTGTGTAAAATTATATACTAGTAGAATTCAAACATTCAGTGTATTGCGTGTCGTGTGCTGCATATTATATGAAGGACAAATTTTTAGACAGGACAATATTTGCTACGGTACAGAAAATCGTCCATGAATGGGATGCGTGCTTCTACTCTCCCCAGAAACAACCCAGGAGCATTTTTATACTGCTCAAAAACCAAATGTTACAACCAGTCTCAGCCTAATTGCTTTCCTAATCTGTACCGGTACGGAACATATTTTAATACTTTAATGTAATTATGTCTCCCCCAACTATGTTGGGGGGCGACATCTAGTGTTTGTGCTGTCTGTCTGGATGGATGTCTGTCTGGTTGGATGGATGTCTGTCCGTCCCCTTGGATTGTCTGCAAGATATCTTGAGAACTACTGGATGGAATTTCACCAAACTTGGATGGAAGCTTCATTGGGATAGCCCCCTCATTTGATTAGGATTTGGTGTGTGTGTGTGCATTCATCCGTGTCCGGTGTCCGTCCGTCCGTCCATCTACTTGTACATGTATATACAGGCCTTGTCTGCAAGATATCTTCAGAACTACTGTATGGAATTTCACCAAACTTGGATGGAAGCTTCATTGGGATAGCCCCCTCATTTGATCAGGTTTTGGTGTGTGTGCGTGCATTAGTACGTGTCCGGTGTCCGTCCGTCCGTCCATCTACTTGTACAAGTATATACAGGCCTTGTCTGCAAGATATCTTGAGAACTACTGGACGGAATTTCACCAAACTTGGATGGAAGCTTCAGTGGGATAGCCCCCTCATTTGATTAGGTTTTGGTGTGTGTGTGTGCATTCATCCATGCCCAGTGTCCGTCCGTCCATCCATCTACTTGTACATGTATATACAGGCCGTGTCTGCAAGATATCTTGAGAACTACTGAGTGGAATTTCACCAAACTTGGAAGGAAGCTTCATTGGGATAGCCCCCTCATTTGATAAGGTTTTGTTGTATGTGTGCATGCATTCATCCGTGTCCAGTGTCCGTCCTTCCGTTCATCTACTGGTACATGTATATACAGGCCTTGTCTGCAAGATATCTGGAGAACTACGTGACGGAAGTTACCAAACTTGGATGGAAGCTTTATTGGGATAGCCCTCTCATCTGATTAGGTTTTGGTTTGTGTGTGCATTTGTCCATGTTCGGTGTCCATCCGTCTGTCCATGTACTTGTACATGTATACGTATATACAGGCCCTTTCTGGAATATATCTGAAGAACTACTAGACAGAATTTCACCAAACTTAGATGGAAGGTTCATTGGGATAGCCCCCTCATTTGATTAGGTTTGGGTGTGTGTGCATTTATCCATGTCCATCGTCCGTCCGTCCATCTAATTGTTCATGTTTATACATACTTTTTCTGCAAGATAACTGGAGAACTACTCGACGGAATTTCACCAAACTTGAATGGAAGCTTCATTGGGATAGCCCCTCGTGTGATAAGGTTTTCGTGTGTGTGTGTGTGAGCGTTCGTTCATGTCCATCCATCCGTCCATCTACTTGTACATGTATATACAAGCCTTGTCTGCAAGATATCTGGAGAACTGCCCCACGGAATTTCGCCAAACTTGGATGGAAGCTTCATTGAAATGGCCTTATGATCTAATTAGGTTTTGGTGTGAGCTAGTGCTTGCGTGGGTCCATGCAAATGTGCTTATCTGTCTGTCCAATTTTTGTTCACTCCATATCTTGAAAACTAATGAAGGCAGATGCATGAAACTTCTATACGGTACAGCATGTATACTATAGGTGTGGCTCTTGTATGTTTTGCATCTTTCTTATAATGTGATCAGTTTCGAAATAGTTGATGCTTCACAATTACATGTATTTCACATTGGTTGGACGCTGTAGATGTCGGCAATCCACTCATTGCTATATAAATCCTGAATCCCCACTGGGTTACTGCAACAATGAAAATCACCTCTTTGTAATAAATATTTTTAGATGCGCAGCTTTGTTTGATACTTATTGCTACATTCATTTTATAGCACTTTCCCTTAAATTATGTGCCCAAGGTGGGAGGTTGGGGGAGACGTATGTTTTTGCTTAAAAAAACAACTAGCATAGGCTTCATGCCGGAGCGGCGACTCAAGGGTCAAAGCGGAACCTCTAGTTTCTTACGGCTTTTTCCACAAATTGTGCGGTCTTTTCAGACAACGCTCATAATGTTGACCGTAGGTTCATTACCTGTACCCGTTCTGTGCACAAGATATTTTTAGACAAATCACTCTAAATGTGCAAGTTTTGTCATCCGATTGCGACTATTTCTTCGGTGCGCCAGAAAGGAGATAGAGACATGAAGACGGGGTTTGCAAAACTAACGTAGAAATCCAGGAAGCCCGTTATAAATCCTTTCCATGCAGTACCGTGACTCTTGCAATTGTCGCATGCACACGCTAGCTTATAAAATTAAACAGATCAACGTGCGAGCAACACTGTGGTGGCAGGTGAACGTAATCGTGGCGGCACAGCTTTAGAGACACAGCTTTGGTTAGAACTGGAGTTAAAACATTCGTATCGGTATTTGTTATGTACTATTTACCACTGGGATATGTTTCAATTTGCCACTGGGATGTGTTTCATACCTCGTCAAATCACCACGATTGCTGCACAAACTCTGTGTTTTGACTCGGTATGAAAGTGACAAATTAGTACAAAAGAAATACCTCTTTGTCGGTTTAAACCCGTAAGACACATGGAATTTCTGTTTATCAAATATGCCCCATATTCGAGTTTTAAGTATTGGTGAATTTACTTCGATATTAACAGTCCAGTCAAGTACGAATTTCCATAAGGTTACCAAATTGAGTCACGAAATGCGTTACCTGAATGTTCAGGGGCGTCGTTAGGGGGTGGGGGGGTCGTCCGGTGCGAACGACCCCCCCCCCCCTTGGCCGCGCCAAAAAAAAAACAGAAGAAAAAGCAAAACAAAAAACAAAAACAGAGAAAACAAAAACAAAATAAAAAAAGCATAAAAACATAAAATAAAAAAAAAACATAAAAATTACAGATAGAGTGCCAAGACGTGTAGTGGTGTGTAAAAGGTCCGTTTTGTTTGTGTCAAACCAGGAAGTCAAATGGAGTCCGGCATATTCTTCAATATCGATGCGGGTTTATGCGAAACAAATGTGAAAATAGAACCATAAATCTATATACATTGTGTTCAGATTTGTTTCCGAGAAAACGGGTAAAACGCATCTCTGGCAACCGGAGACCCTGGAGCTTCCGGGGCCTAGGCGGCCCCTGGACCCTCGCCTGTCAGGCTGTGACGATCGCTCATTTTAGCTTTGTGTAAATGAATCGCTATCATATTGGTTCTATTGTTCCATCATGTAAAGGTCACCGGTTTTTATGTGTTCTTTTT